>MU968307.1:301036-567032 GCA_034641835.2 Pinus albicaulis
GGGAACCCTAGATGCCTTCATCAATAATTTCACCAAGCCCTTTAATGGTATTCACAAACTCTCCCATTTCGTAACTCAATAATGGTAAGGTCAAAGATATTTTTTTAAGAATGTAAAATTGATGTTTTGGGGAGAAGTCGTGCTTTGTGCAACATACATTAGAAATCGGTGCCCTTCCTCTATCAATAACAACAAAACTCCATATGAAATGTGGTATAATCGTCTTCCTGCTGTTAAACATTTTCGAATTTTCGTTCTCAATGCTATGCTTTGATTCCTAAACAACAGAGGAATAAGTTGAGTGAATGAAGTAGAAAATGTATATTTTTGGGGTATTCCATGACTTCTAAGGCATACCGATTGTATGATGAAGACAATAAAAAGTTTAGTTTGTCAAGAGATGTAATTTTTCTTGAAACTGAAAAAGATTCCCTCACTGATGATAGACAACTTAATCAGTTAGAAAATTTTGTGCCTCAAAAGTTTTATTATGAATCAGATAATATACTTCCCCATCCTAAAGGGAGGTTTCTTATATTAGATCAGTCTATGGAGTTTCATTCTCTCAATGATGAGAAATTGGTTGATGATGATAATTCTGTTGCTGCTAATGAGGAATTGGTTGATGCAAATGTTTCTACAGAAACAATGAATGAAATGGAAAGAACTAAGCCAGATGAAGAAGATGAGCAACTTCCACAACTTCCTGAACAACTTCCTACACAACCTTTGCAAAGGTCAACTCGTATTCGAACATTTCCAAAGAAATATGATGAGTTTAAGGCTGGAAGTTCCTCAAGTAACTATTCTCATTGTGAATTTAATTTTTCTGTGGATTGTGAACCTACTTGCTTTGAAGAAGCTGCTAGTTATGATCAGTGGAAAGATGCAATGCAAAAGGAATATGATGCTCTCATAAAAAATGGCACATGGAGGCTGGTGGATTCTCCTGCTGGCATCAAACCTATTGGTTGTAAATGGATTTATAAAACTAAGTGTAAAGCTGATGGTTTTCTAGACAAGCACAAAGCAAGACTTGTAGCGAAGGGATATGTACAGAAAAAGGGTATCAACTATATAGAGACATTTGCTCCTACAACTAAATGGGGCACTATTAGATCTTTGTTTGCTATTTCAGCTCAGAAAGAATGGAAAATTCATCTTATGGATGTCAAAACTGCCTTTTTAAATGGAGATTTGAAAGATGTTTACATGCCTTTTTTAAATGGAGATTTGAAAGAGGATGTTTACTTGTTTCAACCAAAAATTTTTCCGTTAAAGGGAAAGAACAAAAGGTTTGCAAACTAATGAAGTCTTTGTACGGCTTGAAACAAGTGCCACGAGCATGGTATGAGAAGCTAATTGAACATCTTCTTAAATTAAACTATAAACATTTTGACCTAGATGATGCAACTCTTTTCGTTAAGAAAGTTGGAAGATCAGTTGTATATCTAGTTGTATATGTTGATGATTTGATGATCACATGAAACAATGATGAATATATATCATCTATAAAAAAAAAATTGAAAAAGGTTTTTGATATGACAAATTTAGGTTTACTTCATTATTATCTTGGAATTGAAGTTGATCAAAAACCACAACATATTTTCATCTTACAGAAGAAATATGTTGGTAAGTTATTGAACAAATATAGTATGACGGATTGTAATCCTGTTGCTACACCAATGGAGCAGAATTTGAAACTCACTTCCGAAGAAGGAAAACCATTTGAAGATCCAACAAAGTACAGGTAAGTTGTTGGAAGTTTGATTTATTTGTCTATTACTCGTCCTGAAACCTTTGTTGTCGGAATACTTTCCAGGTTTATGCATCATCCTTGTGAGGGGCATTGAGTAGCAGCAAAAAGAGTTTTGAAATATTTAAAAGGAACTCAAAGTGATGGCATCAAATATTCCAAAGTTTTCTTGCTGGTTATTCAAATTCTGATTTTGATGGAGATAAAGAAAATGGAGTCTCAACTTCTGGTTATTCAATGAATCTTGGATCAACAGCCATTAGTTGGAGATCACGCAAGCAATCTGTTCCTGCTGATTCTACTACCGAAGCCGAACATGTTGCAGCAGCTCAAGCCACTAAGGAAATCATTTGGCTTCGGAGAATACTCGAAGATTTGCAGGGGAAACAAAAAGCTTCAACTCCTCTATTTGTAGACAACTCTTCTGCAATTCAGTTGGCCAGGAACCCAAAGTTTCATGATGGAACCAAACATATCAACACAAAGTATCATTTGATTCGACATCATGTAGAGGCCAAAACAATTCATCTGACACATTGTCCAACTTCAGAACAAATTGTAGATATTTTTACCAAAGCATTAGGACGTGCAAAGTTCGAAAAATTTAGATCCTTACTTGGTATGTCAGATGTCCCTTCAAATTAAGGGGGGAAATGTTGTAATCCTATGGAATATTGTACAATTAGACAGCAGTTAGACAGTTTAGCAGTTTAGTTTAATTATTTTTCAGTTATGAGTTATAACGGTTTTAGAGAAGGATATATGCAAACCTGCAGTTTAATAAAATCTACATCAATATTCCAATTTAACAGTCCTCTCATTTACATTTACATATCACACTTGGACCTCCAACAAGCAGTAGCAATAAACCTACCAAGCTTCCATAGAAATTGCCCACATGTCTTATGCTGAAAAACTAAGGGGATCTCAGTCCAATAGATAAGTTAGATCTTGAGAAACTTTCATTAGCAAGAACTGTGTTTTCTTTGGGAAACAGCAGATCTGGGTTAGGCAATGTTTAATTTGGAAATTTGTTCATCGATGGAGAAATTAGGGATGAGTGCTATCAGAGCATTGTACTTTGGTAAATGGTATGCACAGTTCGTCTCTGTTTTTAATTTCTGAAATCTGTTTAGGTCCATAAAAAAATCATCAGTGAAACTGTACTACGAATAGATAGAGTAATTATTTTTAATGAAGTCAACCCCTTTCTTATGTGGGGAAAACGTTGTAAAAATGTACTAATGTACCTTTTTATGGGGTTTACAAAACTCTCTTATGTGACAAAGGAAAGAATATAACAGGAGCTCTACATGACTGCACTTTCCCATTCATTTCTGATTATGTTCCAATATGTGTTGCTATGATATACTTCCGAGGAAGAAAGGTCTTGGCATTGATTTAACTGGATAGATCATTTAAAAAACCATGCCAATCCATTTTATAGAATTAATTTTAAAGCCTTTGAAAGTTATCTTACATCTTAAAGACCGAACAAAGGAGAAAATGGTAAGACGAATGCAATCAAAATCACTAAGCCCTTTTCTTATAGAAACTTGTGTTGCCAAAGATAAAATCTCTCTAATGCATGGGCTTCTAAGAGAAAGCATGGAGCATCTAACCAATCTGTTTCCAAAGTTGCTTGGAAAATCTACACAAAAAATATGCTTAATTTGTTCATTGGTTCCACACTGGATATTTGAAAGGCCAGTCTAAGTTTGTGTCTGTTTTTCGGTCCCTTAAGAACTTACCAGCAAATTTAGATGAGTATTATTTTGCTTTTAAATTATTAATGAGTGTTTTTTTTAATTTTTTATTTCATAAGTTTGGTAACATTACATCATCATCATGTCCAATATATCACTCTAATCTGGGTAGGGAATTGATCTTGTAACTTCACATGAAGAAGTGCCTTAACAAAGCATCCGATCACCATCTATCCAAAACCTTATGGACATTTCCTTAAAATTTGTATTTTAATTCTTTGAAATGTATTTATTAAAATTTGTATTTTAATTCTTTGAAATGTATTTATGCATAATAGTTTATTAGCCATACTTCTGTGCCCAAGAGTGGTTCTCAAATGCTATGGCAGCACTTCGTCTATTTGGATTTCATTCCCTTCGTTTGTATGCTAACAAGGCAAATAAAACTAACAGAAGGTTCTGCCTATCATTTGGTGCCTGGATTGTGCATTACCCAAATAAATTGAACGACCACATGTTAATGACAATATTGAATATTTTATGTGGTTCATATACAAAAATTTGTAATGGATGGAAGCGTTTTGAAATGCAGGTTTATGTGTCTAGTTTTAAGATTTTTGTAATGACTCTGTATTATCGCAGGTATGTCGTTGTATTGATAGCAATGTTTAATGTTGGAGATCTTATTGGGAGATACCTTCCCTTAATCGACATTATAAAGTTGGAAAGCAGACCTTGGTTAACAGTTGCAACGCTTTCTCGAGTAGGATTGATTCCTTGTTTCTATTTTACTGCAAAATATGGTACGCAAGGTTGGATGTTGTTCCAATGTATTGTGCTCGGTGTGTCCAATGGATACCTTACAGTTTGTATATTCACTGTTGCACCGAAGGGATATAAGGTTGGTTTCTCGCTGCTTCTTCCCTCTGATTTCTTCTAGAAAGTTTAATTTATTATTAACATTAGTGTTACATCTATGATCCTAAACAGCCTCATTTTGGTTGTTAAAAGTTGTTCTTGGTTGTGAGATGAATGTGTGTTTGCTTGGCTTTCCCCTGGTCTATGGGACATGTTACATAAATGCATATAATAAACAGTGAATGGTAAAACAAGTTAATAAACGGTTGGATACACTATATTTGGCATCTTGGAAATCAATTACTATGGCTGTGAATATCCTCTCCTTTTATATGTTATCTCAAATTGGTGGTAGGTCTGGTTTGCAGCAGCATATTAAGTCCTAACATTCCACGGTGGTATGCCATTGGTGGTGTCCACAGAGATAGCGACCCTTTTACTACCATAATAGTTAACTGGTTATAGGGATGAATATGTGTGCTTGCTTGGCCTGCTCCTCATCTGTGGAATGTGTTGTGTGGGTCTGTATGTGGCAATAAATAGTGAATGATAAAGAGAATACCCTACAGTCAAATTATTGTGAGCTGTTTTGGTGGCTCCTGGACATTTTTATAATTTCATTTAACTGTGTTATTTAACTGTCTTTAGGCTCAGGCCAATATTAGGACGCTAAAACTAATATATTACTTCAGCTTGCCCACTAATGAAAGTATGAACATTTTGCAGCGACCTGAACAGAATGCGCTGGGAATTCTATTAGTACTATTTTTGCTATCAGGAGTATCTGTAGGAGCTGCTGGTAGTTGGCTATGGCTGATTGGTAAAGGCTGGTAAATCCTGTTGTCATTCAACCTAAATGTTCTTGAGTTGAAAGTAGTATTGTTGGCCTAAAGATCAAGCATGGCCAGTCAAATTTCATTCCAAAATATTCCTCGACCGAAAGAGTTCCAATCAGGTAAGGGTCAAGTTAATGTTTAAATTATTAGAGATTTGCTCAGTTCTTCCATCTCTATATTCTTATATATATATATATATATGTATGGGCATTTAAAATTCCATTACCTCATCTGCATGTATATATTTTCTCCAGAAGTGGGAAGATACAAAGATGTCAACAAATCTCTCAACTTCGTTGTGGGGGAGATTCAATTATGTCAATAAATCTCTTACCGTTTTGAAACTATTGGCAGTCTCCTTATGATTATTCTTATACAAAGAGGTTTTGTACCACTATTTTCTTTATTTTAGTAAATAAAAATAAGTTTATATTTTTTACTTATAAAAGAGTGTTTTAATGTTATATTAAATGAGTTATGGGTTTTTTGGGCATGTGATATTGATAAGTCATGTTATTGTAATAAAGACTATTTACAAATTAAGAATCTCCATAGTAAATTGAAGGTAAATTTTTATGGTTACCAATCTTGTTCCATGTTTTTTTAAATGTATGGTGAAATCAGTCTTGGAGAGTATACCTGTCAATTGGCTCACGCTATCCAAGGTTGCAAAATTAGCTTTAAAGAGGATCAAACAGACTATGTTTAAATTTTTATGGGCATGACAAAAGAAAATGTGTGGCTTTCATCTCGGAAAATGGGAGACACTCTTGCAACCCAAAGATTGTGGGGGTTGGGATTTCAAAAACCTTCACCGATTTGATTTAGCTCTAGCCATGAAAAGCATTTGGAGGCTACTGAATGGCTCTCACATATGGAACAAAGTTGTTGCAGATAAATATTTGAAGAATCAATCAATTGTGGATTGACTTTGGTCTAGCAAAAATTTCAATTGTATTCGGGGATCAAATATTTCGAGGAGTTTGTTGGATTCAATTCGATGAATTAGAAGATGGATGGCTTGGAAAGTAGGTCAGGGAGACAATGTTTATATGGGCACATACCCTTTCATTGGAGGAGAATCATTTTATAAGGTGTCAATTGAACTCATCACTCTTTTGAATGTCCGTGGGATATACAAGCTTAGTCAGGTCTAACTGTGTCGCACATGATTGGAAAAATGGTAGATGGATCACATCTCATGACCTGGGCCTTCAGGGCACTCCAACCTTTGAGTGGTATGGATAAGTCACAAAATTATCCCGTAGCAGGCATATTCTCTGCAATAGGATGGATACCATAGTCTGGTTGGGGAATATTGTTGGAAAATCAGAAAGGCGGAATATTTTCTTATGTTGATATTTATTTGTGATATTCTTATGTTCTTATTAAATTTCTTGTGTTCTTGTTTTATCTTAGCTCATCAAGCAATTACCAAAACCATAATACGAAGATCAAAGACACTGAATATAGGCAGACAACCAGGGAAAAACCCCTATCTAGGGGAAAACCCAGTCAAGAACTCTTCCTTCAGTAGATTCATATGACTGAGACAACTAAGACCCTAGACCAACATGCCTTCCTCCTCCACCAAGTTAACCCTTTCATATGATGCATCAACCTTCAATCTTCTTCACTTTTGTTTAGTAGCTTCAACCCAGCAATATCCATAAACTTCGATTTCCCAGTTGCAGTATTTTGATTATCCTGCAACAGAATTTCTGCCTCCTAGTTACTGCAGAATTTCGGTCCTCTTCTAGTAGCATCACAAATTCACACGTAGTAAAGAGAGAACATTTCAACTTTTATCCTTGAAAGAGTCCTCCTTCTTCTTCATTATCCTTCTTCTCATTCTTCCTTGAATTTCGCACTTTTCTGCAACCAGTTACTGCAAATCAAACTTGCTTGAGAGTGTGTTCCAAATGAGGTCGAGTTGCTCTAATATATATGCTTCTGGTAAGGTCGAATTACCATGTTTGAGGCCGACTTGGTGAAGAAAGCCTATATGACCTAATTTACAATAAAATAATTTTCCTTGTTGACAAATAATTCCCAATAAGGTTTTTTTACAATATGACATGGACAAGGACACTTGACATAAACCCTAGAGGTACAATGCAAACCTTGACCTAAAACAAATGACCAAAGCATGAAGCCCATGCTTTAATAAGTCAATTTATATAATAATATTTTTTTCTTTCTTTCTTTTGATAAATACATTTCATTATGACTCAAGCACAATTATGAAGGTTGAACTTGATTTCATTCTTCAACAAATACAACCATGGATTAGGTAATATCTAGACGAACATATGATGTTATCAGTGAGCATGTTTTTTTTCTTTCGGGTGTAAATGGTGGAAGCAAAATATTTGGAAATGGGCAATCCCACAAAAAATTAAGTGTTTCACCTAGTTGGCATTAGATAACAGGATCTTAACCTGGGATAATTTGATCCATCAAAAATTTAATGGCCCAAACATATGTACCCTATGCATGCAGGGTTCAAAATCTGTTGAACACCTTTTCTTCCCCTGTGGCTTTTCCAGAGCATTATGGTAGGAAGCTCTATTCTCTCTTAATCTTCTAAAAGTTGAGCCTATCAATTTCCCAGAATCTTGTATCTGATGATGGGTGCGTATTATGGGTCATTTTAATTTTATGTTGATATTTATTGCACAGGGCATCTGGAAAGTTCACAATCAGCGAATCTTTGAAGGTCCTCACTTCAACATTTCATGGATTCTTCCACAGGTTCTAGTGTTCTTCTATGAATATTTCCGACCTATCCAATCCAGTGAGTTTTGTTTCATCTATGTTCTGATGGCTTATATGATGGATTATAGTGGTTACTTTGATGGGCTCAACAACTAGACATTTGCGTCTATGGTGGTCATATTTATCTACTAAGCAATGTGAAAATTATGAAAGTAGAATCCTATTGCAGCAACTGGAAATTATTCTCCTAATTGTTAATTTTATTTAACAATTTATTTGTTGTTTGCTACGGTAAATATTTAATAAATCACATTGCAATCTACACAAATAAAGCTGCGAAAGGATAAAACGCTGGAAAAAATGCTAGCACACACACATAAACATAACACAAATAGTTTTGGACAAAATTCCCCGGAAAAACCCAACTCGGGAAACCGGTACAACAACTGAGGGTTTTATTATTATGCAGTAGTGAGAAAATCTGAGTACAACTGAATGCTGAAATACTGACAATCCTACAGAGAGAAATACTAGCAAAATTTTGGAGAGGAATTTTCCTCACCCCACAGGCAATCTCCCTGCACGACTTGCCTTCAAAATTAAGACCCTTTGACTCTCTGCATCAGCCTTTGTGCCGCTTTGTGTAGCTGGTTGGACGTCTAGCCTCAGACTGAACTATGATGAAGTCGTTCTTCCTTCTGTTGTCTGGAAAGATGCTTCTGTGGCACTCTGGGACTCCATCCCGACCTCTAGGACTGAAAACGTCTCTCCTCCACAACAAATCCATTTGCCTCTAGAGACTACTGTGCTGCCCCAATGTCAGCCTCTCTGTGGCTCTTCTATTGGATTTGTAATGCCTCCTCTAGCCTCACTATCTCTACCCTTCTCTCATTGATTCGATCTCTCCAACTCTCCTTCTGGAAACTGACTGTTGCTGCTTTGGAAAACGATCTACCATTGAAATCGAACTCTACAAGTGTCTTCTCCAACACCACATCAACCTCCTCTTATAATCTTTTGTTGGAGCACCAACGGCCAAGATTAAAACTTAATTAATGGCTAGGATCATCTTGGAGTTGATTTGTGTGAGTTTCTAGTATTTTCTCTCTTTATCTCAATTAATATTGATTAATTAATCACATTCCCTAATTTTAGACTTAGGAAATATTTAAAAATCGGTTAATAATCTAATTGAGACACTTCTAGGCGGAATTTCCAGAAATAATTTCTAGGTGTTGGAGATCTCATGTATTCTAGCCTCTCCAAAAACTTTTGTGGCTAGAAGACATCAGATGCTTCAAAAACTAACACTCCCTCTTAATGAGGAATGTGTTCAGCTAGTGTTGCACCTGATGTCACAACACCATGTCTCTGCATCATCTCTTGTCATGCTGCTGATGTTTGGCTACTGTTACCCACCAACCACTGTGCAACTCTGATATGTGTTGAATTTGTGCTACCAACACTGCATCTGCACTATAACTCTATTGTTGTTGCTACTACAACATCTGCAACTGAAAAACATCCAAAACTAAAACAACTGTGTTCAGTATGATGCATTAGTCACTCAAGTCCTGACATCTACTAGCCTCTGCACTGTCCAGTGAAGACTCTACGTTACTGCTAACTGTGCATTGTGCCAACTGCACTTCTACCAAATCTGCACTGCGCTCCCCAACATATGATTGCTACTAGTCTCTGCAACTGTCACTCTAGCATCTAATTGCATCAATTTCCATTGGTCCATCTTGTTACTGAATATTGTAGGCCCATGTAGCTAGGTACTGAACCAAGAGGTGGACTCCTCAAGGATCTTTCCCAACTGTAGCTCTCTGGGGTTACAACACCAAGTCACCCCACCTCACTCCTGGAGGTATATAGACGAACATAGCGAAGTCTTCCTCCAACCTGGAGGAAAGCTTGTCTATCTATGCTGAAGCTGCATGCTGGTCCTGCTTCTCCTCCCTGTCCTTCTTCTTGAGAGGACACTGGGTAATGTAGTGGCCTAGCTCATCATATCTTAAGCACTTGACCTTTGTCAGGTCCTTCTTCTTCTTCCTCTGCTCCCCCTGTCCCTGATAGTGACCCTTAGATGTAAGAGCCACATTCTTATCTTCCTTCACCATCTTCTACTCACTGCTATAGCCACCGATGGGGTGATTCAAAAGAGCTCGTCTCAAATCCTTCTATTGTAAATCAACCCATATCTTGTCCCATCCTGGTAACGTGTCTCTGCCCCATATAATTTGGACAAAAACCTGCCACTTTTTAGAGACGTTGTTGAGAGACAATCACACTAGCTTCGTGGGTCAAGGCACTTCCCCAAAAACTGGAAGCTGATCTTGGACCTCCTGAATTCTGGTAAGGAAGGGGTCTATGCAGCCTTCCCATTTTTGCATCTAGATGCATCTCAGATTCTCCTCTAGGTACATGTTCTGTTGCTCGGAAGTACCTTGATACAATGTGGCGAGAGCATCCCACATTTGCTTGGTAGTATCCTTGCTTGCTATATGTGAGACTACATGATCCCGAACTCCATCTAGGATCAATCACTTTGCCCGTGCCATCTCCTTTTTGTACTTCTTCAACTGATCTACATTTGTGGGAATCACCACCACATATTCGATGTATGCCTTCAGGCCTTATTCATCTAGAAGGAAGGATATCCTTGCCTTCCAGATGGCGTAGTTGGAAGCACCATCTAACCTGTCCTGTTCTCTAAGCCCTGTAGTGGCCATCTCTGAAAATGTCAAAAACTCCCTCTTCTCCTGTGCTTGGCTGCTCCTCTGCTACTCGCATTCCCTCCTAGAATGTGTGGCTTTGCTAGCTGCTACTACTGATCTACAGTTGGAAATTCAAACTTCTGAGACTAAAAGTTCCCTAAGAGAAATTTTTCCTCTGTGTGTGCTCTTCTTCCACCCGACACAGGTTCTGCTCTAGTGAACTTCTATAGAATCCCTTTGCGTCTAGCTAGAGATCTGCTCACCAAAGAATTCTGAGTTGCTTCCTTTGCCTCTAGAATCACTCGATCTAAAAAACTTGAATTTTCTGTCTCCTCAGAAGAAAAAAAAGAAGAAGCTAATTTCCTCAAGAAACTCAACCTCTTGGCAAAGTGATTGCGCTGCCCTTGGGAATTTTGATCTGCTTCTCACACTGAATAAAAAAATTCCTCCTTTTCTCCTCTGAGCTCTCCAGCTAATCAATTGCACTTTGATACCACGTGAAAATTCTGAAACTAGAATCCTATTGCAGCAACTAGAAATTATTCTCCTAATTGTTAATTTTATTTAACAATTTATTTGTTGTTTTCTGAATAAATCACACTACAATCTACACAAATAAAACTGCGGAAAAATAAAATGCTGGAAGAAATGCTAGCACACACACATAAAAAAACACAATTATTTTTGGACAAAAGTCCTTGAAAAAAACCAATTTGGGAAAGTCGGTGTAACAACTGAGAGTTTTATTGTTATGCAAAAGTGAAAAAGTATGAGTACAACTGGATGCTGAAATACTGGAAATCCTACAGAGAGAAATACTGGCAAAAATCTGGAGAGGAATCTTCCTCACCCCACATGCAATCTCCCGACATGGATTGCCTTTAGAATTACGACCCTCTTACCCTCTACGTCAGCCTCTGCACTGCTTTGCATAGCTGGCTGGATGTCTAGCCTCATACTGAACTCTGATGAAATCATTCTACCTTCTGTTGAATGGAAATATGCTTCTCCGACACTCTAGGACTCCTTCCCGGCCTCTGGAGCTGAAAACGTCTCTCCTCCACAACAATTTGATTTACCTCTAGAGACTACTGCGTTGCCTCAACATCAACCTCTATGGGGCTCTTTTGCCTCTTTGCAAATGTACTTGCTGGATCTGGAATGCCTCCTCCAACCTCACTGTCTCTACCCCTCTCTCACTGCTTCAATCTCTCGGACTCTCTCTCCGATAACTGACTATTGCTACTTTTGAAATTGACCTGCCAATGAAATCGAACTCTGCAAGTGTCTTCTCCATTACCACATCAACCTCCTCTTATAATCCTCCGTTGGAGCACCAATGACCAAGATTAAAACTTAATCAATGTCTAGGATCATCTTGGAGTTGATCCGTGTGAGTTTCTAGGCTATTCTCACCTTATCTCAATTAATAATGATTAATTAACCATATTTCCTAAGTTTGGACTTATGAAATATTTAAAAATCGGTTAATAATCTAATTGAGACACTTCTTGGAGGAATTTCCAGAAACAATTTCTAGGTTTTGGAGATCTCATGTATTCTAGCCTCTCCACAAAATTCGTGGCTAGAACATATCCGATGCTACACAAACTAATAAACAATTATGTTGTTCATTTCTAGCTGAATGCAGGGAGTGTATCCAACACCAAATCAAAGTTCATAGTAGCTTGTGCCCTTTTATATATTGCCACATCATTTGAGGTTGCAAAATTGCAGATTTTTGGGAACTCATGGGTTGTTGTAGATTGGTTGAATAGTAAAATCAACTTACGGGCTCGTCACTTACAATGATGGCTGGACAAAATCCTGTCACTGAGGGAGCACTAACATGTATTATCTTCTATGCACATTCACAGGGAATTGAACAACGAGGTGGGCTCCCTTTGGAAGAGAGGCTTATTGGCAGAGGAAGGCTACATCTTCCTTGAAAAATACTAGGATGGCGCACTGGTGGGAAGCAGGAGAATTCAACTCCCCACTAGCCAACACCCACAACCTCTTCAACTTTGACAACTTTGACAACAAAACTTTATGGCTGCCTCTGGTGTTTTGTGTGGTTGGTGGTATTTCTTGTTTTGTTTAGTTATATAGCAGTGTCTTTTTTTTTTTTTCTTGGAAGGCTTTTTGATGCCAATTTTTAGATACATTTATATGCCTCTCAAGTTAACCATACAATCAATCATGTTTATGCTGGGAACAATTATGTCTTTTATTTTTTTTCCTCGTAGAACTTCAACAAAAAAATTTCATTTTCTGGATAAAAATGTATATATTTTTAACTTATATGTTAATTATTTTTATAATTTTGTTTTTAGGGTAAACACCCACATGAGATTTGAACTTTCAATCTCACAATTTACGTAGTACTTCATAATACTACACTGACCAATTGAGTTGTCTTGCTTATAATTAATAATATTTTGAAATAAAGTTATAATTTAGTTAGTTTTTATGATTTTATTATTAATATTATTTTTAAATTTTAGCAATATGAAATGTATTTTAAAATAAGTGTTCTGATTCTTATGTATTTTAAAACAAATGTTTTGATGCTTATCATGAATGGATGAGTATCCATATTTACTAACTACTTAATTTATATGATTATAGTAATATTATGCAATATATCATATTTATGAGTTTTAATAATTCATTGTGATTTATAAAACTTATAATTACCATTTTTTATATATTTATGAAAATTATCGATAGATAAATATTATGACATTACTAGGCCATTGGAAGATAACAATGATTTATTTAAATAGTTGAATGGTATATAAATGATAAAAGATTTGTTATCTCAAGTATTTTGTTGTACCTGAGTGATTTTGCTAAAAGCGAAAATATATATTTGTAAAGTGAAAATTATTGTTATTTAATTATTTTTTTAAAGTATTATTGGTGAGTATGCATATTTGTTGAAATTTTTATAAAATAAAATAGTTAAAATAATTGCTATTTTTTTAAAATTAAATAATTTTGTTAGCATTTGTTATTTTAGATAAAGAAGATTATAAAAGAAAAACATTGGATCATTTTCATAATAGTGGTATTTATAGGAAGTTAAGTAAGAATCCTTCTTGAAAGTTGTCTTTTTAGCTGTTAAATCTAATAGCTTTGTTAGTTCAATAAGCCACAAGCTTATTGAGAGTAACTCTCTTACTCTTAGGATCTATGGGCTTATTAAGATTCATAAGGAGGGAGCCCCCCTTAGACTCACTGTCAATACTATAGCTGGGCTGACTTATCTTCTAGCTAAACATTTAGTGAGGAAGTTAAATCCCCTTGTTGGCCTAACAAATTCCTTTGTTAAGGGCTCTTCATCTTTTGTCAATGAGTTAAAGAGTTTTAGACTTGACCTTGGTAATATTCTTGGTAGTTTTGATGTGGATTCTTTCTACACCAATATCCCTACAAATGAGGCTATTGAGGTGATTAATCGCATTAATGATCCTGACACATCCAAGTTGGTAAAGATTTGCCTTACCTCCACCCTTTTGATCTTTGAAGGTGAATTCTATGAGCAGACTTGTAGAGTGGCCATGGGTTCTCCACTCTCCTCTATCGTAGCTAACTTCTTCATGGAAGATTTTGAATCCAAGGCATTGAATTTGACCCAATTACGACCTAAACTATGTAAAATGTTGTAAATGACACCTTAATCATCTGACCTCATGGACGTGAGAAATTTTTCAGCATCTTAATCGTTTATCTAGCTCCATCAAGTTTACTATGAGAGTTAGAAGTCAATGGTAGCATGCATTTCCTTGAGGTGTTTGTTTCTAAGAAGTATAATGGTTATTTTCTCACCATGTCTTTTGGAAGAAGACTCATACTAAGCAATATATTCATGCAAGTTCTCATCATTGCCTTGCCCAAAAGCTTGGAGTTCTCAATACATTGGCTACTCATGCTTTAAGGGTTTCAGATGATAGTCACATGGATAATTAGAAATCAGCACAAAGGTCTTATAGCTTTCTTAAAGGCGAGCAATGGTCCAAGGATAAAGAAAGAACTTGAATATTGGATTACGAAAGTTGAACTTCCCTTTATCCAAGGAACAACTGACAAGATTGCTCGAATTCTTAATAAGCACAATGTATCTTATACCTTTAGGCCCCTAAACACCATTCAAATCTTGCTTAGATCAGTCAAAGACCTAGTGGACCCTAAAGACATGAAAGGTGTTTATGTAATCCTTTGTTCATGGGGGACCCCTACATTGGAGAAACATGTTGCTCCACAGGGCAGAGGATCCAAGAGCATGCAACTGACCTAAAAATTTGTAGGACTCACTCCTCAACTTTATCCAAACATGCTGAGAAGACAAAACACCACATTTGTATAGAGGAGTCTCAAGCATTGCCAACATTGATCATTTCCATCATTGAAAATTCAGGGGGGACATAGAAATTGAGAGAAGATCTAGTACGTTGAATTGAGACGATAGATGGAATATTAATACATCCCTTTAATTCTTATTTTTATTTTAATAATTTCTATTAACTCTTATATATATAGCCCCAAGGATTAACTCAGTATATATAGCCCCAAGGGTTAACTCAGTTGGTCGACTTCCCGTTGCTAAGTACTTCGCCAATTGAGAGGTCACATGGTCAAATCTCCTCGATGCCCTTGGGGTTAGGTCCTACTAGTTTGGTCGACGGGTAGATCCCTTCGAGTTGATCTGCCTAGATTTTCCAGTGGATGTAGTGGCCACCCTGTATCCATGAACCATCCTTGTATATATATATATATATATATATATATATATATATATATATATAATGTAGTGGTAACCCAGTATCCGTGAAATATCCTTATATATATATATATATATATATATATATATATATATATATTTGGTTTAATTATGAATATTTTATTTTCTTTGTTTTTATTTTCTTATTTTATTTTTATTTTATATTTTATATTTATTTTTAATGATATCTCTTAATTAATTTTAGATGTTTTTTGGGTTTAATAATGACTTTTATTTAACTTATTATTTAATAATTTTATATCTATTGGAATTTATCATTACATCTCGGCATTATTTATTTTTAGTTTAAGATAAGTTTTTCCATCTTAATCCCCATGATGATGAACCACATTTTGTGGTCTTAAATGTATTGATATGAAAACTTCTAATGTGATTTATGTCTAACATTTATAAAATATGTTTTACCAATTAATAATTTTTTTTTTTAAATTCCTAATTGTAAATCTCTTTATGGTGGTGTTGATAATCTACAAGATAATAATAAAAAAAAATCACTTATAAAGAAATGCCACATGTAAACATAAATTTAAGTAAGAAAGTTGATTTGAGATGAACAAACTACATTAATTGTAACAAGTATAAAATCACACATGCAAAGGGATTTAGACAAGAATGTTTCTATCACATAAAGATAATACTTTTTTGAATATTATGTGTATATGCAAAGTTACAAATATAATCTTTGTATATAATAATGAGAATTGGCAACATATAATAGGGAAGGTGTGCTTATTGTATGACTATTTTTTAATAATTAATACCAATCCCTTTTAATCCCAAATTTATTTAACATTGAGAATAATGGAAAGGCTTGGATGTAAACATATTTGTATTTAGCTTAGCATAAATCAAATTTAATACTAAATCTAACAAAACCTCTCAAGGCTTAAAATTACAAGGGTTTTACTGGGGAGGAATACCATACCATGTGCATTCATATTGGCTGATATATAATAAGGAAAAAATGACATAATATATTGAACATATAATAGGGGGTAAAAAGTTTTTATATTGGTAGATACAAAAAATAGAGCTCAAAGTTAATGAAAAAATATAAAGGGATATAAAAAATGTTAATGAAAAAAAATGGATACCAACAATATATAGTGAAAATAGGGTTTTTTAAATTGGAAAGGTGAATTAGGTTAGTATTTGTAGGGGGCTCAATAATGTGATTTGTAGAGGTATTTTCCAATATGTATTCAAAATAAGGGTATTGTTTAGTATGCCACTAACACATGTGATATGTCAGAGGTTCATTGAGTGAAGCCCCCGTGCTTCAAATATACTATGTTAAGATGATGCTTAATATTGAATATATTAAAACTCCTCAAGACTTCAAATACACTATGTTAAAATGGTTCTATACTACTCCACAATCACACATTTATTTACAATACCCTTAACAAACATCTCCTCCCCCTTGAAATTATAGATTTCAAATATATTATGTTAAGATGGTTCTATGCTAGTGAACAAACACACATTTATATATGGTAACATTCATAGGAGCATTATGGAAAGACACTAACAAAGTAACAAATATCTCCTTTGTAGGCAAGGGTAAGGTATTCTTCATGGCTCGAGGTTTAACAACAACAAGACTCGAAGCTATTACAACAATATACTCGACATGAGCTCAACAAGTTACTTGCAAGAATTAAACCTCGGTGGGGAGGATAACAAGAATTCCTTCCAAGCAATTAAGAAAAATCCAATCAACAACTTATAGATAAAGATATATTATTATAAGGTTCATGATATCTATTCTCTTTAGATATTCCACTTTAAGTAAGCTCAAAACTTGTTTTTTCACAACATTTATTCCTTAATGATGGAAAGGATCATTTGAATCTTTCCGAAGAGGAAACTCTAAATTTTTAACCAATGGAAGGATCCTTTCAGGCTTTCTAAAATGCCACATAAAACTATTTTTATATAGATAAAAAGAAGCTATAAAGAATGTTCTTTAAGACATTGGTTCAACTACTTAGCCTTCAATGTTTTTAGCCGAGGGGCTAGAGTGTGGTGTTTATTTCTATAGATTTTGTGATGTGAGGCTTTATGCCACCTGTTTGCTTTGAGGCTAGAAGTTTTTTTGTACCTAATTAATATGAAAGTGTTAAGAGGCTAGATGCATTGATACTGCAAGTATAATGTTAGTACCATTGATACACATGGTGAAGAACAAAGTAATGTTTTGAAAATTCTCATGATTAATAAATGGTTGTTGGAAATACTTGTTGGATCTTAACATAGTTGTTGGAAATACTTAGAGGGGGGTGAATCAATATTTCTTTTACAATTGTTACTGATGAACAATACAAAATAATAATTTATTAATGAGAAATATCAAGGACTCCAATCCTCTTTTTACAATAAATCAAATACAATACCCTATCTACTAGCATTGACTCCAACCTGATTTTCTTGAGGACACCTATCCTATCAATCTGCTTCAACTCTTCAATGTAGTTTAAATGGTTCTTCAAGGCTTCCAATATCTTTTGCAACACACCCTAACAATGTCTTCTTCAATAGTGCCCTCAAAGTACCCTAGCTTATCAATGATAACTTTATGATTCTAAGAAGGTTTCTCTATATCTCTTCATGTCACGACTCACCAAAAATGATATTCTTCAAGGTCGTATCAAGAGGGATTCAATAGTTTGAGCACCCTGTCAACCTGTTAAACATGATCCTTCCAAGACCTGTTGTAGATTAGTATATCATCAAAAAATACTAACACACATTTTCTAAGGAAGGGTTTGAAAATGGAATTCATCAACCCTTGAAATGTAGAAGGTGCATTGGTAAGGACAAAAGACATGATAAAAAATTCATAATGACCCTCATGAGTTCGAAATGTTGTTTTCAGAATGTTTTCAGCCTTCATTCTAATTTGAAGATATCCCGAACGACGATCAAACTTGGTGAAATAAATTTGTCCATGTAATTCATCAATCACAAGAATGAGAAATTTATCTTTAATAGTGAGTTTATTGAGCTCCCTATATTCTAGACACATGTGCCATGCTCCATCCTTCTTGTGCACCAATACTATTGGAGCAAAGAAAGAACTTTGACTAGGTTGAATTATACTAGCCTCTTGCATTTTTTCAATCATACGTTCAATTTCGCTCTTTTGGACATAAGGATATCTGTAAGGCTTGATATTTGGAGGAACACTTCCTGGAATCAAATGAAAGGCATGATCATGATCATGAATAGGTGGGAGTCCCTTAGGATTTTCAAACACCTTGGAACGATTGTCCAAGACTTTTTGGAGATCCGGAGAAATAGATGATTTTGATGTTGGAACTTCTAGTGAGCATAAATTTGCAATTATGCCTCATTGTTCTTTCTTTAGAAGCTCTGTCATGCCATTAGAGCTTATTATCTTTCCCAGATTCACTGCAATACCCCGTAATTCAACTTCCTTTCCTTTCGATTTTTTTTTCAAGAAAATTTCTTGAAAATTAAAAGCTACCATCCCCAAAGATTGTAATCATTGTACTCCTAGTACATCATCAACACCACCCATTGGAATGGAAAGCTTTGGAATATTCAATACATATCCCCCCATGGTTATCTTGCTATTATGTCACTTTCCAGAGCAATTTATAGTTCCTCCATTTTCCACCATCACTTGACACTCTCGTGCTGGGTATAGGAAGCAATTCAATTCCCTGGCTGTCTTACAATGAATAAAATTATGGGTACTACTTGAATCAATAAGCACTATTATATTTTTCTTCTTGATATGTCCTACCTTGAGAGTTTGAGGAGTAGTAATTCCTGCCAATGCATTACAGGATATGGTCAGATTCATTTCTTCTTCCTCTAGAGTTGGTTCTTGGTGTATATCCTCTTGTTTTGAAGTTTCTTGTTCATTTTCTTCCTCCTCTTCACAATCTACGTAAAATAATTTAGTCTCAGCACACTTTATGACCTTTAATGTATTTTCTATCACAACTATATCAAAGCCCTTTTCCTATTTTTTCTTCCAATTGTTGTGGTGCTAACCTTGTAGGTTGTGGAAGTATAGGAGTAACAACACTTCCATATTTACAGTTGTGAGTGGTAAGCTTCCTTGTCGCCATAATTTTTCTTTCAAATTTTCTTGCCAACCTGAATGCATTGTCCATTGAACCCTTTTGTTTGGGATTTATCAATTGGCTAAAGAAGGTGTTGCTCTTTGGATCCTCATAATGTGCTATCATTTCCTCTGTAAAAATTGACCAAGTGACCAATGGTTTACGAGAACAAAGCCATCGATACCATACAAACTAATTTTGTTCTAAATATAAAGTTGCAATGCGTATCTTTTGTGTGTTTTGCATATTAAGTAGCTCAAATTATTGCTCCATTTGAGGTATCCAAGTTATCAGATCCTTGCCATCAAATTTCCTCATATCTATCTTTGGAAAATGGTGGACCTTAAATCCAACATTAGAGTCTATGGAATCATGATTAACATTTCTTTTGTTCTCATCATGAGTTTCCTCTACTACCTTTTTGCCGTTAGGAATATTTTCTTGTAGCAACTTTTCCAAACCTTCCATGTCTTTCTTCAAATCTTCCATGTTTCCTTCTATACCATCGATCATAGCTTCCATGCCATCGATCTTATTTTCCACACCAGCCATCCTAGCTTCCATGCCATTATTCAAACCATCCATATTAGCTTCCACGCCTTTCTTCAAACTATCCATCTTAGCTTCCACTCCTTTCTTCAAACCATCCATCTTAACTTCCATTTCATTTTTTTTACTCTTTGTGAGAGCAAAATTTGTTGCACTTGGTCTTGTAATTTTGATATGTCATGTTACACTTCTTCATATTCATGAGTCATAATAGAGCCTTCTGAGGGCATAATGGGTGTTGAATCCTCTTTAGGGGGGTTTTATAACCCAATATTGATATCTGTGCTTCAATATGCCCTTGTAATCACTTCAAACTGAATTTTCAAACAAGACTTATGCAAATTTCAAAACAAAATACACACCTTTTTCTTTATTTTGAGGAGCTCAATTTTGAAACTAATGTATGTATATTATTTTGGATTCCCGAGATTTTATCTTCGGTCATTTATTAGCCCTATGAATCTTCTTTCCAATGCCACAAGTGTGCCCTAATTTGGATTCTTTAAGGAAAAGTTATACCCAATCTACCACAATGACCTAATTATGGACTGGTTCAGTAGAGAAAACTTGTACGACGTGCCACATGTCACTATTTCCTCCTTCAATTCTTAAATCGATACATAGGAAACTAAAATCTGTGTAATTTCGACCACTTTTTACAGAATTCTAATTTGATGCTCAGAGAGAAATTTATGACAATTTTCCCAAGGTCACCTCTTTGAGATGAAATTCAGGAGCCTGCAAAAAACTTAACTTCCACAGATCATATCTATGGAAATATTGCGAACCAAGAATTAAAATTTTTCCATGAAGTTCCTATGGATTTCTGTGCAAATGAGTTTTTTTTTTTTAGCTACTGAACCTTTGTAGAAAAAAAGTTATAGCGAAAATTCCACGATGACATGTTTGAAGCAGCAAAACCCTAGAATCCAAAGCTCTGATACCAAATGTTATGAAACCAACTCACAAAATAAAAGAAAATATAGATCAATGCCTTAGAAATCAACCTCTTAAAGGAGGAAACCTCCTTTACATTACATAAATGAATAATTCTTGGATGATTCAAATGATAAAATCTCATTATTATATATGGGAATCCATGGGGTCACAATATAATACTAGCGGACCTAATGATAATAATGTAAGGGCACAACAATAAAAATAGTGGGATATTATGGGGCACAATAATAACAATATGGGGACTACAAGGGTACAACAATAACAATAAGGGGGCTACACTAACAAAAATAAGGGACTACACTAGTAATATAGGGCCCTAACACCAATCCTCCTTTTACAATAAATCAAATGCAATAATGTTTAGGGCTCTACCCTAGATGAAGACACCAATCTTCAATAAAATAGGCTCCAACCTGTACTTTCCCAAGCACCAACTTGGACTTCACGAGGCTCCAACCTCTAGGGATCCAACCCTATCTAACAACTTAGGATCCAACCTAATTTTCTTGAGGACACCTATCCTCTAGGGCACCAACCCTATCAATTTGCTTCAACTCTTCAAAGTAGGTTAAATGGTTCTTCAAGGCTTCCAATGTCTTCTGGAACATGCCCTAACAGTGTCTTCTTCAACAATGCCCTCAAAGTACTGTAGCTCAGCAATGACAACTTTATGATTTCGATAAGGTTTCTCCACAACTCTTCATGTCACCCAAAATGATATTCTTCGAAGTCACATCATGAGGGCTTCAATCATGTATCAAGGTCTCCATTAATGTCTCCAAGATTAGTTTCAATATGTCTTCTCAATATCTTCAATAATTCTTTCCCAACAAGATGTCCTCAATAGGAAATTTCAAAAAGGTCCAATCTATATTTCTCAAGATATGCTCAAATCTGATCTTCAAAGGTTCTTCTTTAGGATATTCAATATGGTGATAATTTCAAGTCTTCACAAGTCTCCCAATTTCTGCAATTAATTTGATGGAAATTCTTCAAATGCTCCAAGGATACCCTTAATTTTTTTTTAAACAAGGATCTTTAATCTGCTGAAATAAGTATCAAACTATTTTGTAGACATATACTAACAACTACTCAACAATATATATGTCCCCTCAACAATACATATGTCAACGTGTATGCTCTAGCTTATTAATGTAATTGTCACTCTCGGAACAACATTAACCACTGTGCCAACCAACCACTTTTCTTAGCTAAAGTTCTCTTCTTTCTGGGTATGCATTGAAGGAATAAATCATGAAGAAAACTTCATTTATGATGAAATTTGTAATATTCCCTTTTCTTGACAAGGTCAAAGTGGATGGAATAAACCCATGGTATTCACCGTCGTATTCGCCCTTGGTATCCGCCTTCGTTTTTCGAAGGAAAACAATAAAATAAAGTCCATATAACCTATAAAAGGGGATAAGGACCAGATAGTGGGATCCATACTGAGTTTGTCTATCTTATTGTGTTTGTTAAGAACTTGGCGTGGCCAATTCTAGGTTGATCATCTAGGGTCCATGATTGAACTTCAGTGTCTAAAATCATCAATTTCGGTGGTTCTTCACAACCACCCTAGTTGACTATTACCCCACAAAAAAAAAAAAAAACCTTTTCCATCATTGAAGTTTACTTGTGGTTAATTCTCATATCTTTTCTCAAGGTGCCAAAATAGGTTCATGTGCTGGTTCGTGGAAGATCGGGTTACTTTCCTGCAGAGGTTCAAGTTTATTGGAGGATGTGTTATCGAGTGGTCAAGTTCCGACCTGTTAAAGGTCAAAGATATATAGCAGTTTTTTTCCATCGTGTGAGGATCAAATAATGTCTCTCATTCATGGGTTGCGTTTGAAATATTGGTGCATGGATGGACCAGGGTTGTGATCACAACAGAGATTGAAGGCTGTTGGAGGGTCTGGCAGCACATGGATGTCGATGATTGGCCACGTTGAAGGACCAAACCCCAATCGTGAGCAGAGAGTTG
This sequence comes from Pinus albicaulis, assembly GCA_034641835.2. Classification (NCBI taxonomy): domain Eukaryota; kingdom Viridiplantae; phylum Streptophyta; class Pinopsida; order Pinales; family Pinaceae; genus Pinus; species Pinus albicaulis. The sequence continues at coordinate 324,028 of MU968307.1, forward strand.
TTCTTCTATAATTTAGAGGTCGTGGGCTAACGATACGGCTAAGCAGTGAGGCCATGCCAATATTTGGAAGGCGGATGTTCAACCAGGGCCTAAGGGTCAAAAATGTGTGAAGATTGGAGGTCGGACGCAGGAGGGTCAACCACACAGTCGCCAAGGAACGTAGGTGTGGAAACGTGAAGAGTCTTTGCATGTTTACAACACTCCAAATTTTATTAGATCTAAATTTGTTGTATAGATCTACACATTCAAGTTTACGGGCTGAGATCGAACCCAAATCTAAGACTTTGTTTCTGACTATATTGCCACATCCAAAAATGCTTAGTGAATCAATTTGATGGAGAACGATTTGACGTTGATAGAGGTTGAATAAGCACCTAAGACAAGATGAAAGCACACACATTGCAGAGATAGTAGAGTTAGTGTTTGTGAAAGAAGATTTCCCAGTGGAGGCTGAGCATGGAGAGAATTTGATGCCACAAAGAGTGTTGATGTAGCATGAGAAGCATATTGAAAGGGAACGGGTGCAAAAGTATCTTCAATATCAAGTAAGAAATGGGAGAAGAGAAAGTGATCCGGATATTATGCAGGAACGCAACAGAATACAGATATAACCATAGATACAAAGATGCAGCGGAAATATTGCTTCATTTTATTAATAAATGAATGACTGCAATAAGCTTACAAACATAATGGAAACAAGCTAGGGCACTAGTAGTGTATCTCTGAGAAGAGATGTAGCATACGCAGGCCTCTAAACTATGTTACATTGAGGCTCGCAGGCCTATTATAGACATAATGAAAAAAAATGAGCTAGGGTACTGGCAGCGTATCCCTGAGAAGAGATGTGGCAGCTACCAGCCCCTGAACTGTGTTACCATGCAGACATGATGGAGATGGGTCGAGCTAGGGCACTGGTAGCGCTTATCTCTGAGAAGAGATGTATCGGCTCCCAGCCCCCTGAACTGTCTTACAATGAGGCTCGAGGGCCTATTTATTGTTGAGAAACAATGTAGAATCCAAAACGTCCAAAACCCTAACCGTAGGAGATGAAGTGCCAAAATGTGGGCCCCGTTTGGGTAAATTGGTGGTTCAACTTCTCGGGGACGTAACTTTGGCATCCGATCTCCGTTTGACACGCTCAATAACTCGTTAGAAAGATCTGTCTGAGGAGTACAACTTTTGAACGAGCAACATCAGTCCATGGACCCATGTTGCTCTCCGTTTTCCCAAAAAATGTCGTTTAGGGCCTCAAAACGGCTCCGGAAGTTTAAGACCCGAAAAACTACTAAAAATAGTAAGTTGTGCCGAAACTTACAAACTGAAATCACTGATGGTGGGGGTTCAAATGGAATCGATGGGTGGCCACCAATATCCACCTGGATTATTAATGCCCCAAAATGGCTCCGGGTGTGCAGGACCCGAAAACCTGCTATGAATAGTAAGTTGTGCTGAAGCTGAAAAACTGAAAGAATTGATGTTGTGGGTCCAAATGGAATAGGTGGGAGGCCACCGATATCCACCTGGATCATTCCTCCCTCCTTAGGAAGCAATGGTCTCCATTGCGTTAAGTTCCTCCCTGGGGGGGGAAATTTTGCTGAACTTGGTGTTGGATTTAGATGTGCCACCAGTGGGTAGCCACTGAAGGATCTGAAAAAAAAATTGTCCATCATCGCGTTCCTTTGTTTCTCGAGGGCATCCTCAAGCAATATTTTGATAGGACCTCCTGCTCCCTCATCTTTCTTTCCTTCCGCCATGGGGGGTCGTCGGGGTTGCGAGGTTGAACTCCCTATACCCTGGCCGTGTTGGGGACATGAAGAGAAAAACAGAGAAAGAGCAGACTCGCTCTGATACCACTAATCCGGATTTTATGCAGGAACGCAACAGAATACAGATATAACCATAGATACAGAGATGCAGTGGAAATAATGCTTCATTTTATTAATAAACAAATGACTGCAATAAGCTTATAAACATAATGGAAACAAGCTAGGGCGCTGGTCGTGTATCTCTAAGAAGAGATGTAGCGTACGTAGGCCTCTGAACTGTGTTACATTGAGGCTCGCAGGCCTATTACAGACATAATGAAAAAAGATGAGCTAGGGTACTAGCAGCGTATCCCTGAGAAGAGATGTGGCGGCTACCAGCCCCTGAACTGTGTTACCATGCAGACATGATGGAGATGGGGTGAGCTAGGGCACTAGTAGCGCTTATCTCTGAGAAGAGATGTATCGGCTCCCAGCCCCCTGAACTGTCTTACAATGAGGCTCGAGGGCCTATTTATTGTTGAGAAACAATGTAGAATCCAAAACGTCCAAAAACCTAAGCGTAGGAGATGAAGCGCCAAAACTGTGGGCCCCGTTTGGGTAAATTGGTGGTTCAACTTCCCGGGGACGTAACTTTGGCATCCGATCTCCATTTGACACGCTCAATAGCTCTCCGTTTTCCCAAAAAATGTCGTTTAGGGCCTCAAAATGGCTCCGGAAGTTTAAGACCCGAAAAACTACTAAAAATAGTAAGTTGTGCCGAAACTTACAAACTGAAATAACTGATGGTGGGGGTTCAAATGGAATCAATGGGTGGCCACCAATATCCACCTGGATTATTAATGCCCCAAAATGGCTCCGGATGTGCAGGACCCGAAAACCTACTATAAATAGTAAGTTGTGCTGAAGCTGAAAAACTGAAAGAATTGATGCTGCGGGTCCAAATGGAATAGGTGGGAGGCCACCGATATCCACCTGGATCAGAAAGGGAGGGCATTGGGCTATTCCAAGGTGGTATTGAGCCTAGAGGTTGTAGTTCGAAATCCATTGAGCGTGGAGGTTGTAATCCGTTGAGGTTAACTCATTAATGCAGGAGAGACATTGGGACTGCCGAAAAGTCATATTGTTGTTTACACATTTTTTCCAAAGCATAAATAAACCTGTTTATGTTTAATTCCATTTGGGATATATTGGCATAATTACAATGGATTTTAGTGATACACCATATGTGTACATGAGCATTTTACTTCCTTTATGTATTGGTTGCAATTGGGAGTACATGTTTAATAGTTTTTGAGATTTTGTATTTGGGAGATATAAGGAGTTTGATTTTGTTTTTGGGAGATATAAGGTTTTGTTTATATAAATATAAAATTAAGATTGAAAAGTAAAAAAAAAAAGAGAAGAAAAGGAAGAAAAGAGGAAGGAAGCTTTAATGAGAATCTTGAGAAGATGGATCATCTTGAAGAAATTTTGGAAAACAACCATAAAATACTTGATGAACTAGTGAGGATATATAGTCTTTTAAGCAGCCATACTTTCATAGACCAAAATGATAGTCAAATCAGTAGACCATTTTAAAAAAGGGTCCATGTCATTCTGCAGCAAATCAACCATGGGAGGTGAAGGAAGGACAAAGAAGAGGAGCTAAGCTCTCCTCACTTGGCTCTGAATTGCAACAAACAAAATCAGTCATAGACCTTCATAAGTTGGAGGAATTAGACACATGTTTGTCTAAGGTGGGACAACTAGAATGGAAGAAAGTCAGCTAGGCTCTCAAGCTATCTATGCTTGCATTAATACAACCTAAACTTCAGGAACAATTTGACGAAGAAGTCAGGCTCACAATTGCTTCTTGTCTCAGCTGGGTTATAGTATTAATGTCACCACTACTGAAGTTGATAGTAGAAGTCCTTCAAGAGTTGAATAACATCATGCTTCCTACCTTTCAGAAGTAGTGAAATTTTTTAAAACTCATCGTAGAGTTTAGCTTTGCACCTTTATGCTGAATTTGGAATGCGATGACTTAATCTTTCAGTTACTACAAAGTTTTACACCAACGTTACTTCAACTCATCCAAACTGTGTCAAAACAAGCATGCAAAAGATTATGTCTCTCTTCTTAGAAGGAGATGCTGACATCTGCAAGATACTAAGATCAAAATTGTTGACCATTTGGAGGAAGGAAGCACAGGTATCACCAACTACCTATAATATAGTCGAGAAGTTGGTCAGGAAAAACATAAAATTTCTCATAAGAGTGTTGACTATGAAGGAGTTGAGAAGGATTGATAGAGGAAGCAAGAACAAAATCTGCAGCAAAAATGAACTAAGGATGAGAGGACTATGCTTTATTTGCAAGGGACCTTGGGCCCTTAACCATTCATGTCCAGGTGATAAGGAAGCAACAAGGGTAGAACAATTAGAGACTTTTTTAGATCATTCATCCATAGTTGGGTTTTCAAAAGAGAACCTATGAAGGATCAAAGAAGTTAGGTACATATGGGGAGCAGCAACACCATGCTCTTCAGAGAAACTTGTAGGACAAGATGATTCTAATCAGTCAGATTGACAAAGTACATGGAAAAAGGAAGGAGATAATTCTTCCTAATAATGTGGTAGTGGAGTCTATAGATATCCCAGAGAACATCTATAAAGAGTATGTGCAATTAGGTGTATATAATAGTCCACAAGTACATCCATGTTTGACAACCAAAAAGGATGTACAATTTATCCTCACATGTGGAGAGGGCTAGGAAGAAGACATTCAAGGAGAATCAAATGAGGAGTTAGTAGTAATAAACCAACATGATGAGCATGATCATGCATGCCAACATGACAAAGATAGTATGCATGATGAGTCATTTTTGGAGGGTCAGTCAAAGGTTCAAGATGAAGTTGTGGTCGTGGGGCATCCGATGCAGACATATACAGAGACATTCAGCGAAGCACTATAATTTCTAGTAGAAGACTTTTCAGGAAAGTATCATGCATTTTGAGACAAATCTTATGTTGTTGAAGTAGAGAATCTAGACAGTCCGAGACACTGTCTTACAGGAGAATAGAAAAATTGAGGAGCTCGTAGGGTTATGTGTTGAATCAACCACCAAGCTGTCTAATGTTGAAGAATGACTCAAGTTCCTCACAAGGCAGGAAGAAGAGTACAATTGGGAGTTCCAGAGCGGCCCTCTACAAGAGTACATAGATAAGGCTTGCAACACTACCAACCCACCTTTATACATTGGAAAGAGCAGGGCAAAGTTCTCCAAATGCATCATGTTGGGTGACCGAGTGGAGTAGCATGAATTAAGCATCAAGAAACATCAACATAGTATATTTGCATATATTCATCCTTCCCAAGGTATGGATTGAGGAGAGATTATGAGTTGGTACTCTATTGATGGGTTGATTCCTAGGAGGATACTCACAACCAAGGGCATATTGTAGCTTAGGCCCTTTGTCATGGGCAGTGATGGAGGGCTGAGATGGTACCATAATCCACAGGTCCCAAGATTTAAGTGGCATTGGGATCCAAGAGAATCCATTTGGGTCAGGATTGGCTGGAGGATTCTTTGAGATCCAGACGAATCTATTGAGGGAAGGATAGGTTAGAGGATTGTTTGGGATCCAGGTATCGAAGGATCCACTTAGGATCTTTTAGCATGGATGTATGGAACAACATACTGGGTTGTATGGGATACGGATATCATTGTACAAATGCTTTTGTTGTGGATAGAAGTGGATTGCTTGAGGACAATCAATCTTTTGGGCGGGAGGATTTGTAATATTCTCTTTCCTTGATAAGGTAAAAGTGGACAAAATCAACCCATGGTATTTGCCATGGTATTCACCCATAGTATCAACCCATGGTATCCGCCTTTGTTTTTCGAAAGAAAACAATAAAATAAAGTCCATCTAACTTATAAAAGGGGATAAGGGCCATACACTCGGATTCATCCGGAGTTTGTCTATCTTATTGTGTTTGTTGAGAACTTGGCGTGGCCAGTTCTAGGTTGATCCCGGGACAAAAATCTCGTGGTGATGTTTGTCTAGTGGATCTATCTAGGGTCCACAATTAAGCTTCAATGTCTGAAATCAGACTTTGAATAAGCATCCATGCATGTCCATTGTAATTCTTTTATATGAGCATATATCTGTTTTGAGTTAATAATAATAATAAAAAAAATTACATTACTAGATCCCATTTGTGTTTCTTACTAAGAGCCTTTTATTTAGAACACTAAAATGTGCTAGATTTTTTGAAAATTTTTCACGTTTAAGACCTTACAAAATTGATGTGCTACAGGATGAAATAAAATGTTTACAAATCCCAGAACTGAAAGATTGTGTGTGTCGACTAATCACTTCAGCGTGCACCAGTTATATGGCTTCATATTGTGCGTTGGATTAAAAACAACTCTGTTCACACTCAAATAATAGTTCGATAAACTTCCAAATTAAATACCACGCTTTCATATTTATCCTTTAGCTTCCGCTTATCTTCTTGTTTTGTCTTCACCGAATAGCTACACTAAGTATTCAGATCCCAAACTCATCTTGTGCACTTTCCACAGTTCACGAGTGTGAGATATTATTTCTTCACCAAACTGCATTTTTTTTTTTTTTTTTTTTATATATATATATATATATAGATATTTTGACATAGAGATAAAGTCAGAAAATTTAGAACCAATTTGCTGCTGTCCTCAACGCTAGCCAATATCCAATCCGAAAATTTAGAACCAAATTTCTACTGTCCTCAACGCTAGCCAATCCGAAGCTTGTCACTGGACTGTTCACGTTTTTCCTTCTTAACATTTTCGTATTTTTCTTCGTCGTAGGTTATTGTATTTCTCCTTAGAGATGCGCAAATTTCACCCATGTTTGTGCTCCACGGCTTAGTATTATATATAGATAGGAGGTGCTTTAACTGGGGCTGACCTCTGAAGGGGCCACGATAATAAAGCCAACTTCTGAATCATTATTATTTATTATATAAAAAATTAATGTCTCCTTTGGCTTATTTAGGAATATGTGGGCTCCTCTTTAACTTTTAGTCTCACTTTTTGGCTTGTAATTTTAACTCTTCTTTGGCATGTCTATGCTATGGGTGCTTCTTTGCTTTCTTTCTTTATTTTTATTTTTATTTTATATTATGTTCATGGGTCTTTGTTTATAAGAAAATATTAGATATGCCAATTTTTTTTAGATTAGGGCATTATATACAAGGGACTTGCATTAACATTTTAGGGCTTGAAGATTCATTTATGTAGGGTTTTATTCATTTGAAAAATATATCTAAGCATTCATCATTATTTTTCATTTAGGGTTCTTCCACATAGCTATAATTTAACTAAGTTAGAGGCAAGATTCTATAAGAGGTAGGGCTTAGGTATGCTTAGATTATCAATAGATAATTAGGGTTTCAATAGGATTTATTAAGCATGCCATCATTAATAGTGCCATTTACATGGAGCTTGTGTCAACATAACTAGGGTTAGGGTCATCCAAAGCATGCTTCAACAAGGGGTTCCATCCAATTAATGCTAGCGTAAGGACATCATGGATTTGGCACCTAGGGTTTCTTTGACAGACAAGTCAGTTGGGCTGCAACCTTATCACTGAAGCTCCATCGGCTGCTGATTTGCGTTGTCATCTAGAGGATGATGCACAACTACAGCTCTGCACTGCGTAAGCAGACTCCCTCTGCACTGTTGAAGTCACATCAGCCCCTTGTGTTGAAATCTCTCACGCTGTTGTTGCACTGCGTTGTCCTCCTGAAGCCTCCACATTGCTGCAACTCTGCTTTGCTCTGCGCTGTTGAAATCACATCAACACCTACGCTGTTGCTGCCACGCTGCTACTGCATCTGCACTATGTTGCTCCTTCCAGCCTTCAGATCTGCCTCTGCTTCATCTGTGATCTATGCACCCACTGCTCCACTTGTCCCGCTACTGTCTTAAGGCTCCCGTAGCTCGGATGTGATCCAAGAGATGAGTTGCTCAAGGATCTCGCCCCCATTCTGTAGTTGCTCTACAGATCCATGTCGCCCCACTCTCGTGGTTCATGAGCGCTCATGGCTGCATCGTCTTCTGGCCCATCATCCGCCATAACATCCTTGGAAGAAGAAGCTTCCTTGTCCTTTTTCTTCTGAGGGCAATTACTGGCGAAATGTCCTAGTTTGCCACACTGGAACACTTGATCTTTGACAGATCCCTTTTCTTCTTTCCCTGTTGCTTCTTTGATGCCAAGACAACATCTTCTTCATCTTCCTTCTTCACTTTACTCGATCTCGTGTTGTACTGCTTCTTGGTGAATCTGCGGAATTCTTCTTGACGCATGATTGCCCACAAGTTGTCCCAATCGGGAAGGTCTGCTCTGCCTAAGATACTTTGGACAAAGGTTTCCCACTCATCTGTGACCGCATTGAGAGAAATCCTGACCATCACATCATCTTCCACCTTTGCACCCATGGCAGTCAATTGGTCTCTGATCGACTGTAATCTGAAGAGAAAATGTTCCATGTCCGCCCCCTTGGTCATCATGAATGATCACATCTGAGTCTCCAGAAGCATCTTCCTTTGGAAAAACCTTCCCTCATATAGGGATGTTAAGGCCTTCCACATCTCATTAGTTTTCTTCTTCTCAACTATGTGTGGGACAACATGATCCTTAACTCCATCCATTATCAGTCGCTTGGCATGTCCAACAGCTTCATTATGCTTCCTCAGGAGATCTTCAGCGGTCGGCGTGGCCAGAACTCATTCTGCATGGTCTCGTAGATGATATGCCTCTAGGACTATCAGGATCCTAACCTTCCAAACTGCAAAGTTGGATAGGCCATCTAATCTATCCTAATCACGCAGTCCATGAGGAACCATCTACTCAGAAGTCTGTCGAAGCTCCTCTTCTCTTTGCTAGAGATCTGGATCTAGGGTCCTTTGTGAAATGGGCACCCTCTGCTCCCTCTGACAATTGATTGCCCTCCTTGGAAATATGGAAAATCAACAATGATTCAGCTCTCTTTGATCCTCTGACCAATCTGCAAGTTTCTTTGGCTAGAAACCCTTTGAGAAGTTGATCTCCTCCCTCTCTTTGTCACTAGTGCTTAGGCTAAAATTTTGAAGACTTCATAAATTTAACCCCACCAGCACCTTCTGAAGTTCTGCAGCTCTGCTTCAGGCACTTCTGAATCAAACAGATTTAGATCTGCGTCACCCTGGCTGGCTTCAAAAAATCTTAGCGTTGCCTCTGCATAGTAAGTACGTTGCCCTGCGTGGAGACAGCGTAAGACTACATCACCCTACCCTCTGCGTGATTCTTCTCTCTCTGAAACTGTGATGTCTTTTCAGATCTGGTCTTCTGTTGCTGCTGCTACTCTTCTTGTTGCTTTCTGCAGCAAGATCCTTCAAAATTTTGTTGGTGACCCTCCTAGATCTGCAATTGCTCTGATACCATGTGAAAATTTATGAATGTTACTTTATGTAGAAATCTACTGTTAATCTAGCTATGCTCCTCCTACTTAATTAAGTTATTAAGATGAAAATTCAGATTAATATCGAAGAAAAACACATAACATACTTTCACCAATTCAAATCTAGAAAAAGTACATGCACACATAGGCAAAGTGACACGAGGATTTTATGGACAATAGTCCTCGGAAAAACCCAATGCGGGAAAACCAGTCTGCTGGCTGCTGGAGGGTTTTATTATTAAGAGTTTTCTGAATACAACAAATTTGGGTTCTAGATCTGGAAAACCCGACAGAGAAAATATAGATTTGCAACTCACCTAGTGTTTTGAAGCCAAAATATTGACTAATCCACACCCAGGTTCTCCTACTAGTGACCCTTATAGATTTGCAATTCCTCTGATACCATGTAGAAATTTCTGAATCTTATATCTTATATTCCTACTTATACAAGTTATTAACTGAATAAATTCAAGTTAAAATCGAAGCAAAACACATAACAAATCTCTACCAATTCAGACCCAGAATAAGCACATGCACACATTGACGAAGTGACACAGTTATTCCTGGACAAATAGTCCCCGGAAAAACCCAATGCGGGAAAACCGGTCTCTGGCTGCTGGAGGGTTCTATTATTAAGAATATTTCTGGATACACAAATTTGGGTTCCAGATCTGGAAAACTCGACAGAGATAACACTAGATCTACAGATCTCTGGCTGATCTAGGGCCACAATAATGACTGATCCACACCCTCAAATGGGATTTACAGAACTCAGTCAAATCTAGGCCTAGAAACCTAAGCGCTGCCCTTGAAAGGCTCTGCGTCAGCCTCTGAAGCTCCTGAAAGACTTTGCGTCAGCCTTGGATGGCCTCCAAACCCTCAGCGTTGCTCCGGAAGGGACTGCGTTACCCCAGAATGGGTAACGCAGTCACTACACTACCCCTAAGGGTCTCTGCGTAACACCTGAAGGGTTTCCTAAAAATTATGTTGTCCTTGCTGTTGTTGTTGCTGCCTTCCTCTACGTTGTCCTTGAGCTAATCTCTTCTCTGCCTCTTGTGTATTCTAGAACCTGGGATCATATCATCCCCTTGGTCTAAATTCCGCTCTCTGCAGCTGAAACACTTCTGAGTATTCTTAGCAAACCCTGCCCTAGAATCTCAGCTTAGCTTCAGTGCTCTGCCTCTATGTGTCTTTACAAATGACCCCAGGCCTTTCCTTTATACTTTTCTCGTTGACAAATCAATGGCCAAGATCAAATATTGAATCAATGGCTAAGATTAAAAGAAAGCTTGATCCGTGTGACTTAAGACAATTTCATCACATGTTTAATTAAATTCACTTTAATTATTTAAGTTCCCTAAGTTTTAACTTAGGTTAAAATAATTAATTAATTTAATATCTCCTAAACCAGATGAAATTTCCCAAATCCATTTATGGGTCTTGTAGATCAAGTGTACTCTAGTCCTTCCTCAAAATTTGGGACCTAGAGCACCACTGATGTTACCCCAAATACACAAAATCTCAACACTCCCTCTTAGCATCAAGGGTGTGCTCTAGCAATACATCACACTTATGCATTACATGATTTTAGGCACTGGTTCTGTGCTGCTGAAGCCTGGCCTCCTGCCACTCAAATATGCACTGTTGCTGCCATTTTGTACTGTTGCCCATGACTCTACCACTGCCACTGCAACCTCTGTACTGCAGCTCCCTCTCAATATGCTGCATCTGTGCTGCTCATAGCACTGCAACTGCTGACCTGCTGCACTGCAACTTCAGTTGTTGAGAGAAACAAATAAATCTCTTGCCCAATCTTTGACAGACAAGTCAGATGGGCTGCATCTTCATCACTGAAGCTCCATAGGCTACAGATCTGTGCTGGCATCTAAAGAACGATACACAGCTACAACTCTTCCTACGTAATCAGACTCCCTCTACACTATTGAAGTCACACCAGCTCCTTGTGCTGAAATCTATCATGATGCTGCTACATTGCATTGTCCCTCTGAAGCTCTCTACATTGTTGCAGCTCTGCACTGCGTAAGCAGCACTACACTGCGCTGCTGAAGTCACATCAGCCTCTGTGCTGCCATTGCTTCTATGCTGCTATTGCTTTGCTCTATGCTGCTCCTCCCAATTTTCAAATCTGCCTCTGCTTCTGCTTCATCCGTGATCTATGCACCCACTGATCCACTTTTCCCGCTACTGTCTTAAGGCTGTCGTAGCTCGCTTGTGATCCAAGAGATGAGCTACTTAAGGATCCCACCTCCCTTCTATGTAGCTCCTCTACATATCCATGTCACCCCACCTTCGTGGTTCATGAGCACTCATGGCTGCATCATCTCCTGACCCATCATCTGCCACAACTGCTCTGGAAGAAGACGCTTCCTTGTCCCTTTTCTTCTCTGGACAATGGCTAGCAAAATGTCCCATTTCACCACACTAGAAGCACTTGATCTTTGAAAAATTCTTCTTCGGCTGCTTCTTTGATGCCAAGGCTGCATCTTCCTCATCTTCCTTCTTTACTTTCCTCAACGCAGGGCTGTGTTGCCTCTTGGTGAATCTGCGTAGTTCTTCTTGCCGCAGGATTGACCACAAGTTGTCCCAATCTGGGAGGTCCGTTCTGCCCAATATACTTTGGACAAAGGTTTCACACTCATCTGTGACTGCATTGAGGGTAGTCCTGACTATCACTACATCATCTATGGTAGCACCTGCTGCAGTCAGTGGATCCCTGATTGCCTGCAGTATGAAGAGGAAGTGTTCCATATCTTCTCCCTTGGTCATCATGAATGACCTCATTTGGGTCTCCAAAAACATTTTCCTTTGGATAGACTTTCCCATGATAGAGGGAAGTCAAGGCCTTCCACATCTCATTAGCTGTCCTCTTCTCAGCTATGTGTGGTACAATATGATCCTTGATACTGTCCATTATCAGCCGCTTGGCATGCCCAGCAGCTTCTCTATGATTCCGTAGGAGATCTGCATCTGTCGGCGTGGCCAAAGTCTGCTCTACATGGTCTCTTAGATTGTATACCTCAAGGACAATTGGGATCCTTGCTTTCCAAACCGAAAAGTTTGAGAGGTCCTCTAACATATCTTGATCACACAGTCCATGAGAAGCCATCTGCTCGGAATGTGTTAGAACTTCCTTTTCTCTTTGCTAGAGAAATGGATCTAAGGTCCTTGGTGAAATAGGCACCTTCTGCTCCCTCTAACAACTGATTTCCCTCCTTGGAAATCTACCGAATCAGCTATGATTCAACTTTTTCTTTGATCCTCTGATCAAACTGTAAGTTTCCTTTGGCAAGAAACTTTCTGAGAAGCTAATCTCCTCCCAATATTTGTCACTTGTGCTAAGGCTAAAAATCTAAAAAATTTAGAATTTTAACCCCACCAGCTCTTCTGAATTTCTGCAGCTTTTCTGCAGTCTTTTTCTGGATCTGACAGATTTAGATATAAATCACACTGGTTGGATTCAGACAAAACCAGCATTGTTTTTGAGCTTCCTCTGCGCAGTAATTGCATGGGCTTGCTAGGACACAGCGTTGGACAACGTCACCCTTCCCGCTGCGTGAATATACTCCTGAAAACTTCATTGTCCCTTCAGATCTGCTTCTCTGCTGCTTTTCCAGTTGTTATCTGCAGCTAGATCCTTCAGAATCTCATGCCGGTGACCCTTCTAGATCTGCAATTCCTCTGATACCATTTAGAAATTTCAGAATCTTATAACTTATGCAGAAATTATTACTGTTAACCCCGTTAAGCTCCTCCTTCTTATACAAGTTATTAACTAAATAAGTTCAAGTTAAAATCGAAGCAAAACACATAACAGATCTCTACCAATTCAGATCTAGAATAAGCACATGCACACATTGACAAAGTGACATAGTTATTTATGGACAAATAGTCCCTGGAAAAACCCAATGTGGGAAAACCAGTCTCTGGCTGCTGGAGGGTTCTATTATTAAGAATATTTCTGAATACACAAATCTGGGTTCCAGATCTGGAAAACTTGACAGAGATAGCACTAGATCTATAGATCTCTGGCTGATCTAAGGCCACAATAATGACTGATCCACACCCTCAAACGGGATTTACAGAACTTAGCCAAATCTAGGCCTAGAAACCCCAGTGCTGCCCCTGAAAGGCTCTGCGTCAACCTTTGAAGCTCCTGAAAGCCTCTGCGTCAGCCTTGGATGGCCTCCAAACCCTCAGCGTCGCTCCGGAAGGAACTGTGTTACCCCAGAATGGGTGACGCAGTCACTACGTTGCCCCTAAGGGTCTCTGCGTAACCCCTGAAGGGTTTCCTAAAAAATTACATTGTCCTTGCTATTGCGTCTGCTATCTTCCTCTATGCTGTCCTTGATCTGATCTCTACTCTGCCTCTTGTGTATTCTAGACCCTGGGATTAGATCATCCCCTTAGTCTAAATTCCCCTCTTTGCAGCTGAAACACTTCTGAGTATTCTTAGAAAACCCTACCCTAGAATCTCAACTTAGCTTCAGTGCTCTGCCTCTGTGTGTCTTTACAAATGACCCCAAGTCTTTCCTTTATACTTTTTTCGTTGAAAAATCAACAGCCATGATCAAATCTTGAATCAATGGCTAAGATTAAAAGAAAGCTTGATCCATGTGACTTAAGACAATTTCATCACATGTTTAATTAAATTCATTTTAATTATTTAAGTTCCCTAAGTTTTAACTTAGGAAATACACTTAAAATAATTAATTAATTTAATATCTCCTAAACCAGATGAAATTGCCCAAATCCATTTATGGGTCTTGTAAATGAAGTGTACTCTAGTCCTTCCTCAAAATTTGGGACCTAGAGCACAAATGATGCTACCCCAAATACACAAAATCTCAACACCTATGCGCAGTCCCAGCATCAACCCTCATGTGTACAACGTCACCCCTTCTTTGGATCGATTTGCTGCCTAGAAACTTTGATTTCTGCCTCCCAGTCTCACACCCCGGCACCCGGCTCCTGCAATCGATTCCTTTGCAAATTTCTGGATTCCATCTTAGCCTCTGCATAGCCTCTCTAGCTCTATTGGATATCTCTCTGCCTTCTCTGTTGATGATTCTTCGACCGAGAAATATTTCTCTTTGGATACTATCCTTGCCCCTCTCTGCAAAGAATCTCTTGATCGATACTTCCACTAAGCATTGCTCACTTCAGAAATTCGATCTCTTGATCCTTTCTGTGTATTTTTGAAATGACCCTTCAAGCCCTTCTTATAATATTCTCATTGAAACTTCAACGGCCGAGATTAAATCTCTAATCAACGACCAAGATAAAATTTTGACTTGATCCACCTCTTTTAGAACATTCACACCCATATTCTATTAATTCACTTTAATTATTTTACTTAGGGCCCCTTTAAAATAATTAATTCTTTTAATAAAATACAATTCGGGTGGAATTTCCCAAAACGGTTTATGGGTTCTCTGGAATACATGTGTCTAAGCCTCCCTACAAATTTTGAGACTTAAAGCACATCTGATGCTACCACAAATCAACACTCTCTCTTAGCGAGGAATGTGCTCTTGCAATACTCCATGCTAAGTAATGCTCTGATTCTGCAACATCTCCCCCTACGCTGCTGATGTCTGACATTGTTGCCCAACAACTCTGCGCAAATGCTGCACTTGTACTGCTGCTAACACTGCCATTGTCAACACTGCATCCGTACGGCAACTCCCTCTCAAGTTTTGCATCCGTGTTGTTGCTGACACTGCCACCGCCAATTGCTATTGCACTACAATATGGTTGCTTACTGCAAATGAAGAGCATCCAAAACTGAACAAGTGTTCAGCATGATGCATCTTGGTACTGAAGATCTGACTGTTGCTAGCCTCTGCGTTGACCCTCTGAAGTTGTTATGTGTTGCTGACTCTGTGTTGTGCCTCACTGCATTGTTGCCAACTCTGCTTTACATTGCTCAGACTCTGGCACTAACCACTGCATTGTCACTTCTGCACTCCTCTGTACCAACTGGCACTCGTCCATCCTATTACATCTGATTTGGGCTCCTGTAGCAAGGTATTGATCTGAGAGGCGGACTCCTCAAAGATCCTTCCCAACCTGTAGATCTATGGGTCTACAGCTCCTAGTCACCCCACCTCCCTCCTATAGGTATATGGGATATCATGGTGAACTCCTCCTCATCGATCCTGGCAGGTGTTGCTTACAGATGATGCTTCTCGTCTTTGTCTCTCTTCTTGAGAGGACATTGTGTGGCATAATGACCCATCTCACCACACCAGAAGCATTTGATCTTGGAAATGTCCTTCTTCCTCCTGCGTTGCTCCTGTTGCCCTGTTGATGCAAGGGCCACATTATCCTCCTCCTCCTTCGGCTTCTTCCCACTACTGCTGCTACCCTCAAGTTGACACTTGGGTAAATCCCTCCTCATCTCTTCTTGTTGAAGAGTGGCCCACATTGACTCCCAATCCGACAAATTCTCTCTTCCCAGGATGCTCTAGACAAAGAGTTGATAGTCTTCGGACACTGAGTTGAGGACCAATCTGACCATCTCTGTGGCCTAAGGTGTTGATCCCACAACTGCCAATTGATCGCAGTTCTCCTATAGTCTAGACAGGAACGAATCAATGTGCTCACCTTTATTCATCCTAGTAGTCTGCATCTTCTCCTACAGATACATCTCCCGCTGCTCGGAAGATCCTTGATATAGCTTCTCCAAGGCCTGCCACATTTCTCTAGTTGTTGCTTTGCAAGTTATGTGACACATGACATGATCCCTCACACTGTATAGGATCAGGCACTTTGCCTTAGCCATATTCTTCTTGTATTCCTTCAGAAGATCTGCATCTACTAGAACAACCACCACACCTTCAATGAAAAATTTGAGAAATTTGAGATCATGCTCATCTAGCAGGCATTTGATCCTTGTCTGCCAGATCACATAGTTGGAGGCTCCCTCCAACCTGTCTTGATCTCTCAGCCCGCTTGTTGCCATCTCTGTCGACTGAAAAAATATGTTGAACTAGCTCCCTCTCCTGGCCAGCTCTGGCTTGGCCTACACACTTCCTGATGGAGATGGTAGATCTGCCACCCAATACTGTTGCTCAGGTCTCGAAAATTAGAATTCCCTGACTAGGAATTCCTTGAAGAAGAAAATTCCCTCAAAGTGTCTCTAGCTACTCTTCCTGACGCTTCTGCACCCACAATCACTGTTGCATAGAAAAATGCGTCCCGTTGTCTGCTGATCTGTTGCGTTGCTCCCTCTGCCTCAGACAAACTGAGATTTGGAAAATCCTACCTCTCTGTCGGCTCACTTCGAGAGAGATTTCCTTATAGCAAATAGCCCTTCTGGCTTGGACTGAGTAATCACCTGGGAGATCGATCTATTGCTTATGTAGCTCTTTGATCCCGACTTCACCAACGCTGGAACTACGGATCTGCTCTTCTGTTCCTTCTGCACTCAAATACACAAGATCTGATACCATGTGAAAATTCCTCAAATCTGGAATCTTATTGCAGCTACTAGTATTAATTATTCTAACCGATAAATTAATTATTCAGTTTATTGCTATGGCAACATCGAATTAAACACACTGCAACCTTCACTAAATAGACTATGGAAAAATACAAGTGCGGAAACAAAAACTGAACAAGAGTAAATCATAGACACATCTGACACAGTTATTTTTGGATTAAGTCCCTAGAAAAACCCAATGCGGGAAAATTGGTGCAGCAGCTGAGGGTTTTATTATTATGCAGTAGAAATTTCTGAATACAATCTCTGGATATCTTTCCTGGCAAATATTAGTGAGGTTACCTCACACTATCACAGGAAATCCCGGTTGATCCGACCACTGAATGAGCTGCCCGTGACAGCCTTTGCACTTCCTCTGCGCAGTACTAGCATCAACCCTCCTGGGTATAGCATCACCCCTTCTTTGGATCCGTTTTTTTCCCAGGAACTTCGATTTCTGCCTCTCGGTCTCACACCCCGACTCCCAGCTTCTGTAATCGATTCCTTCAGAAAATTTTTGGATTCTCTCTTGGCCTCTGCGTAGCCCTGTGTGGCTCTGTGTCAGCCTCTTTGGCTCTGCGTTGGCTCTGCTGGATCTCTCTCTGCCTTCTCTGCTGATGATTCTCCGACCGAGAAAGATTTCTCTTCGGATATTATCCCTGCCCCTCTCTGCAAAGAATATCTTGATCAATATTTCCTCTGAGCACTGCTCGCTTCAGAAATTCGTTTTCTTGATCCTTTCAGTGTATTTTCCAAATGACCCTTCAAGCCCTTATAATCTTCTCGTTGAAAGTTCAATCGCCGAGATTAAATCTCTAATCAACGGCTAAGATTAACATTCTAGAACATTCACACCCATATTCTATTAATTCACTTTAATTATTTTATTTTCCTAAGTTTAGACTTAGGGTATATTTAAAATAATTAATTCTTTTAATAAATTACAATCCAGGTGGAATTTCCCAAAATGATTTCTAAGTTCTCTGGAATACATGTGTCTAAGCCTCCCTGCAAATTTGACTTAGAGCACATCCGATGCTACCACAAATCAACATTCTTAGGGGATGAGATCCTCAAAAGGAGGTGTTGACCTTGCCACCTACACCTACCTACAAGTTAGTGAGAAAATCCTTTAACCCCACAAGGTGTGGTTGGTGGCAAGGAAATCAGAGAAGGGGTTGTCACACTAATCCTAACTCTCTCCATTTAAGCTATCTCCTAGGTTAACTGTGGGGGTTGGTCCCTGTAAAAAAAAAAACTAAGTTAAAAATGTTAGGTTCTAGGAGAGTGTTATAGTGAAAATGGATTACTTTTAAGGATTTATAAGAAAATATGATGTGAGCAACTTGAAATAACAATGACAATCATTAACATGAGAAAACCATAAAACCAGTGTCTTATAAAGATTTTTCTCAACAATTGAAAGATATATTTGCTCAAAGAAAAATGTAATGCTCCCAGAAGATAAAGCAAAGTAACCATGAAATGTAAACAAAAGATTGTTAGCACAAGATATTTCAAGATACAAATTTTTTTTGAGATAATTAAAATTATGAATCAAAACATGTGAAACATATCTTGCCAAAAACTCAACAATTAGTAATTTACTTGGAAAATGTGAAAAAAAGGAAATGATGCTAAATGCTAAACCAAGATATCAATATTAAATTAGACTTTAATCATGAAAAGAAAGCACTTGTTTTCAAAATTTAGATAATTACAACACTTGATTTTGGAATGTTTCTTGGAAATAGACTTGCATATGAAAACTCAAACCATCAAGAGACGAGTAAAGTTTGTGATGGAACAGTGCTCTTGGTTAATTTTATTAGTTACCTCTACAACAAGATTGCAATTGAACTCTTTAATCCTCAGACCTCACAATCGCTGAAATATATGGATCTCATAGAGAGGAGTCAATAGAAGAGTAGAGGGTCCCTAAAATGTCTATTCAACCAACTTATGTTGAAAGTAAAATTTTAGTGAGTCTTGGGGCCTTTCTATGTTAATATGCCTAAATGAGATACAAGTTGTATTAATTTCCCAATTAACTACAACATGCAATGTCTCAAAGTAAAAAGGAATGAGATAGTACTCATTGCAAAAACTATTTAAACTTGAGAAACTAAAATGAAAATGAGCTCATATGTGTTGCACCAATTAATGGAAAGTAGACAAGTTAAATGGAATAAATTGTTTTAAGATACAATTGTTTCAAGTGAAAGATAATGCCCCAATAGTTACCAAAACATATAGCATAAATTGACCGAATAGTGAAGCATGTGTTCAAGTAGTTATGAAACAATTAAAAACTTGTCAACAAGATAAAGTGTTTACACATGAAATGAAATTTCTCAATTTTGTCAATGTTGAAACTTATGCATGTTAAAAATTAGATACAAAATTTAGCAAAATAGAATATGGAGTGAAGTTGTGTTAATTTTAAACATGTAAAGATGGAATTTAGTATGAGAAAGCTAAAATAACTAGAAACAAAGTCAATCCACCCACAAAGGTCCTCCCTCTAAATGAGGAAGGGTGATGCCATGGGAAAAATCCCAAGCTCCCTCAAGCAAAAAATTTATCTCTTATTAGCAGTTACAATGAGTAGAAAAGCCTCTAAGAGGGTTGCCCAAGAAAATGAAGGACATATTTACAAAGGTAAGAGCTTAGCAAAGTTAGAGTCTCCCTCTCAAATATGACAAAAAAAGCAAATGGAAAACTAACTAAATCAGAAAATTTCAAGCCTCAAAAGGCCCACGGCCTAGATAACTTGTTGTTGTCCCTTAGTGCTTGTTACCCACCACTTCGCGGCTGATATCCCTAGGAGAAACATTTTCTCCATGATGGTCCTCAGCCGGTAGCCAGCAACCCCTTGCAGTCATCAACTAGCTCGTTGTGCCATTTCTCCACCACCTGAGCCAACCATGTGGTCCCTCACCCATCTGTATTGATTGTATGTTTGAAGGTGGGCCTCTTGAACCCAAAGGTATGTCTTGTCATTTGGTAGTTATTTATTGGGTTTACTTAACATGGACACTTTTGGGCATGGACTAATGGGAGGATTCGGCGGAAGAATGGGCTTAGTTTGTGATTTTGTCCCCTTTACCTCTTTTGGATGTTACCCTTGGATCATAGTCCCGTGGGATATAATTTACTAACCATTTGATTTTAGGGTGGTACTACATGGGAAACCCTGATTTTGGTTTTGTGGTTCTGCTCCCTCATCCACACATATCACTCCCCTTTCTGTTGAAAAGTGTAACTAGGTTCAATCTTCATAATGACATGTAATTATGTAAAGAAGAGACAAAGATAATAAAATGTATTTATTTTAATGCTTGCATCATGGGTTTCATGAGCAAGAAGATTTTATTATAGGTCAAAGACTTCTTCTTGATGTCTTTAGGATTATGTCGTCTTGTCATAAATATGATTAGAGTCATGTAAATGAAGTCATGTTACACTTGTAAAAGGACATATTGTTGATGTAAAAGTACACTCCAAAGACCTTGTCACTAGGCCCCTTGAAGTCAGCTCAAGTTATGGTAAAAGGTCTCCATGATGAAGTCGGCTCACACACCCTCTATCATGTCGGCCTAGAGATGGGAGACAGACTCTATATATAAAGGAGTTGCGGCCTCATTATGGAGACATAAATCTCAGATCAGGTCTGCAATTCAGTGCGAGGAAAAGTGCGAAAAGGGAAGGGATCTCAGCAAGGAGAAGAACTGTGATTGGGTCAAGAAAAGGTCATTTATTATCTTTGTTCTAGGATCTGCTTCTACCTCGCATACTTCAGGAAGGTCGAGGAATATTTCAGTGAAGAAAAAGTCTATAATCTAGTGCATAAAGAAGAAGAAGATACAACGAGGAAGGAGGTGTATCATTGAAGGAGTCAAGATTCCTCACAACTCTGTTTTGGTTCTGCCATCACACCTCGTACATTTCATAGAAGCCATGGGTGACTGCAGCAAGAAGAAGAGCCATTTATAGGGCTCGGTCTTCGGTCTTAGTAGTGTTGCAAGTAGGCCGGGAAGGAGTCTCTAGGAAGCTGAGACTAGATCGAAGGAATTCAAGGGAGAAGTCTAGGTTTCGAGATTCCCTAGTGGAGGTGCAGTACAATGCAAAAAAGAGGATCGTCATAAGGAGCCTATAAGAGCAATAAGGGATAGTGACAAGGGTCTTGGAGAAGTACTTGTGTCAAGGGTCTATGTCATGGTCTTTGTATTCGTTAATTGAAGATCTATAAAAAGGAATTTTCATCGAGTTTTCCTCTCAAATAGTGAGAGGTTTTGGCCCTGGCTTGCTAGCCTAAATTTTGTGTTTCTTGTGCATTTCATAATTGACTTGATGAAGAACATAATAATCTAATAAAGACAATATCTAAGTGAAAGAAGCATAAAGTAAATCACAAGTAATTATGAAGAATAGAAATTGTAATAAAAGCCCTAATTTCTCAACACTTCCATCTATTATAACCCCATTCATCTTCTTTCCCACCTGGGTCCACATGTCTTCACTGGATCCATATAGGGTTACCCTCCCCTTCCATGTCCCCCCACCTTGGGTTAGGCTTGGAAAGATGCCCCAGAGGTTGAAGCAGTTGAAAAGAAAAAGTAAAAGCATAAATAGCGACATTCAATAGGAAAATGTACCACAAGATGCAAAAGATGGTCGAGACAAACACATTTAGCACGTGGGCAAAAGCCAATGCATCAGCTCTACCCCATACCCATGGCCATCACCCTGGTTCCATAGGCCCTTGTGAACCTCCTTTATCATTCAAGAACCCATGATTGTCCCAACCCCTGGAGAGCAATGAATTGCCGCACCAAAAAGGGGGTATCCACTGTTATATCTTACACATCATGCTCTTATCCTTTGAGCACTGAGCAGTTAATCAAAGAAAAATCATAAAAGGAAAAAGGCATATAAATAAGGGTGGAAAAATCAAGGTTGGGGCACCTCATGTACCACTATTTCTCCCCCCTATACATTATAAACCCAGGTGTGGGTTTCCCTTATTCTAACTACCCTTGTATCTTGATGTGTGGCCCAGGATTGCCCCTTTCATTCCCTATTCCATCCACCTCTTTATCACATGCCACCACCACTAACTTGGACATAATATCCCCTATAAAGGTAGAAACCACCTAATAAGGTACTTGGCTAACCCCCTTTGGAGCTAGGAGACATTAGTGCATCCCAAACCCCACTATGGAAGGGCATGCCATTATGAAGTGTCCACTTGTTGTCCATGGTTTGTAAGCTCTTTTACCCGATTACTTTAATGACGTGTTGTAATAGAAGGCTAGGGGACGCATTGGATCTTATGCAGGATTGCAGATGGTGTCCATTTGGGTTTGGTCTCCCTATACGCGGTCCTAACCCTCCAAAGGGCTACATTGGCACATATAGGGTGTGTACAGAGAGCCATGGGCCTCCACGACAGTAGATAGCACTCCATGGATCCCCAGAGATATTCAAAGATTGCTCGAGATCCACCTTTTCAACGAGGAAGACGTATATGGTACATTATGCCCAGTTGGCCCCATAGGTGCCCCACACACTTGGCAGGGGTCCCAAGACTTGTACGTTGACATGGCATCATTAATTCCATCATCTGAGCCCTCATAGATGATCTACAGGCATCTTCAACTCATTTGGAGACCCATGAGGTCATTGGTGTGCCCCCACACCTACTAGAAACACCACAAGTTTATTGTTTGGAGAGCAAGGGGCAACCCCCTTGTCCATCACTTTGGAGGATCCTATTCATAATTATCGCACTTATGGACCTCATCAGGCCTCTTGGAGGGCCCTACCACATGCATAGATTATTATTTATTATTTCATTTGTGAACTAGTTTGGTGGGTTTGTCACCAAAAGTTAGTTAATTTGCACATTATTTTATTTTAGGCACTAATGTAGGCACATTAAGTAATTCGAACTCCTAATGAGTTTATAAATAGGAGTTGGATGAGTTCATTTTGGATCATGACTTGATTTGGATCATTCTCTCCTTAGAGAACTTCACACTTTTTCCTTGGTGGATATTTTTGGATAATGTATGAATTTTGATGTATGGATTAGGTTCTTCTTATCTTGGAGCTTCTTATATTGCAAATATATTGATGGCTGGATATATTCTCTTACATGTAAGTTAAATTTTAACGCTATTTTCTTTCATTTTGCTACATACATTGGTTATGAGATTTTCGTTATTTAAGGGCTAATTGTTGCATGTATTTGCGACATCAATGTGGAATTATGTTTCTATTTAGCTTATCTCCATGTATGGGCCATGTTTGAAGAATGAATTGTCCTAGATATCGAGTTATCTCAATAAGCCACTTCCATTTGCAACGAAGTATAAATGATTTTAAGGTCACTTTTCTTCTCTTGCCCTTAACATTGGATGAAGTCGACTTTGAGAGCCTCCTTAAACAGGAAACGAAGTCCATCCTCATAATTCTCCTTGACACCATATCCCCAAGAGGAATTAGGCATTGATCCATCAAAGGGTGATCATTTAAACCATATTCTTCCCCCTTTTCCTCCCTTTTCTAGGTCTAGCCACGATGGGCCACCTAGGGCATCAATTTCCCGAGAAACTAGCCATAGAAAAAGTTCAATCTCCTAGGCCCTACTGCGTTGGTGTGTCTTCAAGGTATCCTTTGAATTTGAAGATATTTCGATGGTGGGATTGCGAGATATCCCAAGCCTTTGGTCTAGGATCAAACTTTTCCTTGGTGTTCCCAAGGCTAGTACCTCATAGGATCAATTTGACATCTTTAGGTGAAAATTCTTGTTTGATGCTTTCTCCCTGCCTTGTTTAGGTTAAAAATATCATCGGTATCCATCCCCTTAACCTAGGTTGGGTTTCCATTACATATAGTTTGAGGGTGTGGATCAGTCAGATATTTGGCACTAGATCTTCAGGTTAGCTGCAGATCTATATCTTTTATTCTCTGTCGGGTTTTCTAAGGTTGGAACCCAAATTTGTTGTACTCAGAACTACTTAATAATAAAACCCTCATATCTGCTAAACTGGTTTTCCCGCTTTGGGTTTTTCCGGGGACTTATGTCCAAAAATCCATGTGTCACTTTGTTGCATGAGCGAATTATTTAGTGAATGATCTGCATGTGTAGGTTGTAGTTGTGTTTATTTTCAGTATTCTCTTAATCTAATTTCTGAAAATAACTTGTATAAATTAAATCAAGTAGGAGGAAATAAACCAATACCCTGCAGTAAATTTTTTGGATAAGTGCATACCTTCTAACACCCTGTTAGCTTCATCAAATGCTTGCCTCATATTTACTATGAATGGTCCCACACACATAGGCAGCTTAAACAAATGACCCTTCTTCATCGAAACAAAATGAACTTGATCTACATTCAGACTATGTCTAATAAATTCCAATGCAAACAACCTCATAGGGACAAAAATTGGCAGTCTATAAGGTTCTATCCCAGCTCCATATAATCTAATTTCTCAATGATCTTCATATACAAACCAATCCCCAAATTTACAATTATTTCTTAACTGAAGAAACTCCTGAGCTTTTGGCAAGAAACATGGAGGAGGAACGCCATTCAAAACCTTATAAGCAATTGGCATAAAATAAGTAGCAAAATCAAACACCCCTCCCTCATCTGGTTCATTTCTTACTGTATCATTCCAGAAAAATACTGACTGTCTTTTCTTATTTGCATCCATTATGTTCAGCCCCAAATGTAAAAATTCTTCTACATTTTGATACAAAAATAGACAAGTGATAAGTGAAGGGAACCTGAAGGACCTGGTAAGGGACAAGCTCATGAGTTGAGTGTTAACAACCTCCAACCAGTAAGAGGGAATATCCAACACTACTTTAGGCTTCAACATCATGGCAAACAATCCAAACACTGACCTGTCAATTTGAGCAGCATGTTCTTTTCCAAGTATCTTTGACAACGATTGTAGCACTGGCCTGAATTCTGCATCAAAAATCTCTAATGGGAATTCTTTATCATCTGTTGAAAATTGCTTCGTATCCAGCTTCAAAAAGAAGATGACCTGGGTAAACCCTTGTCCTGCAAGATTATCATAGAATGCTACCAATGATTCATCAGTGAACTGGACATAAGACTCAGACTTAAGATAACACAGGGCTTGATGAATTAACTGGGTTGTAACCTGAAGGACATTTTCCCCTAAGCAATTCATCACAAAACATTTACCGGGATACAGTGCAAACACTAAACAATGCACAAATTCAGGAAAAAGATATGTTTTGGGGATGCATGCAGACAGAACACTAGAATTGGCCATCGCTGAATAGATGGGGCAACTTTTCTCATTCAAGAGAACTTGCTGGTAGAAGGAAAAATGCTCAATGGTGCAGACGATATCCCTAATATCTTGCTCAGTATCCATGAGAGGGGTATGGATAGAAGAGTCAGACAAAGAATATTGCTTAGCCATGGAATAATGCAAGGTGGCGGACAACGATACGCGGAGATAAGAAAATAGAGTGACTAGGATGAATTCATGGATGACTGAGAATGAGAGACTGATAGGAGAAAGAAAAACTTGAACTTTTAAATAGATGGCGCGGAGTTCAAACATCAATGTTGAATTAATGCTTAAACGGAAAAGTAACAGTACTTATGACATGACATATGAGCTGTCACCAACTGGATGCATACATCACTACGGGAGTGCTCGGGGGTACGGAGCATCCGTCGGGGTCCTGCTCCCACAGTGGATGAGAACTGTCGATCTTGATCAACTGATAGTCAATGGAGTCAACTGCGGAGGCACTTCTTCTGCTAACTTGCGGGTTATTTGTGCCCGCGGGTTCCCGTTGATTTATGTCAAATGAAACTTCATTTAATCCCGCTCGACAATTAGCACGGTTGTTAATTGGAATACTGGGTCCCACCTTCACATGCTCTTCAAAAGTATATATTAGTTGAGAAGTATGTGAAAATGAAATGATTTTCAAACATATGAAGGATTTACATTTTTTCATATTTTTTTAAATATATGTTTTTTTTGTATTTTTGAAAGTAAAATAAAGGAAAATGCAAATGAGCCACAATAGGGGCTTCAATGGAATAGAAGTTTTTCAGTGAATATCTAGTTATTTTGGTTTTATCAGTTGATTTTATACACTGATGTTGTTTTCTATGCAAATATTCCTTACAAGTGAGTGTCAAAGACAAAGCTGGAGATTTTCATGTGGGGAAAGGGAGCCATTAAAG
Organism: Pinus albicaulis; assembly: GCA_034641835.2. Classification (NCBI taxonomy): domain Eukaryota; kingdom Viridiplantae; phylum Streptophyta; class Pinopsida; order Pinales; family Pinaceae; genus Pinus; species Pinus albicaulis. The sequence continues at coordinate 350,022 of MU968307.1, forward strand.
TTCACAAGCGCTAAGCCAAGAAGAAACAATATCCCCTGCTTATAAATCGATGTTCTTATTGTTGTGGGGTTCGAGTTTGGAGAATAAGGGTCATAAAGAATTTATGGGCAAGAGGATACAAGTTTACTGACTACTAGGGGTTGAGGTATACATTCTCTTTGTTGATTCAAAGTTTTGAAGTACTAGTTCTCTCTCTTTTGAAGGACGAGCATCTCTAAAGGCAGCAGAACGATTTCTAGGAGGTTGGGCAATGCATGAGTCAGTATACATAAGGCTAGTCGAATTTCCCAAGTCTGGGCATGATTCCAAGGAGGAAAGAAGGTCGAATCCCCTCACTATTAATGTTGGACGAGAGTTGCATAATTTCTGGGCCGAGTCGCAGTTAAGGTGGAACGAGATAACTATTGTTCAAAGAATGCCACTATCCCCATTGCATGAGGTTGTATATCATCTTGGAGAGGCTTGTGTTGCTGACTGCATGGAGTCTGAGCCATTATTGGTGAGTTGGAAGGTATGACCACCTTATGGTGTCTATAACAACTGCTAGTACCTTTATATAGATTGTTGGTGGGACGTTTTGAGATGTTGTACAGAGAGGAGAAAAATCTGAGCTTATATGTGTCATTGACGAACTGAAATACTACATCGAATCATCTATCGCACCCAGGCTCCTCTGCTCTAATTGTCTCCATTCTACTTGCATAGTAAATACAAAGAGGAAGTTGTCTATTTGGCTCTCTTTCTATGACAGAAATTACATATATCAATCCTATGTAACTCTCTGTGCTTGAAATATATCAGTTTGAAATTTTTGGTAGCTTCATTTTGGGTACATGTCATTTATTGTGTGTATTTTCTGAGTTGGAATTGTAAGAAAACACCTACATTAGTACTAGTCAAACTGTTTGATGAAATGCTTCACTAAAACTCTAGAACAAACTCAAAAATTTAGTATGAAAAATTAAGTTTTTTCAAAGGAGGAATATTACAGATTTGGGATGTTGTACCTGCGAAGAACTAAGGTATCGCAGGTAAGTATCCTGTTGTCCAAATCCAACCATAAGAAACACTTAAGCTTGGGCGGTATGAGCCAGTCCCAAATGACCTTCATCCACCTCTTAACACCCGAATAAGAGGATTGTCCATTGATAAGCTTGTAAGCCCATCGAGTCGTGACTTTTCCATGTGAAAATGCGGAAGCCCCGAATATTACTGCAACAAATGATAATGTTTCTTCTATTTGTTAAAATTACTTAAACAAATTATTTGCAGTTATCTACGGAAAATATCAAAACATATACACTGCAGCCTTCACAAATCAAATAATGTGGAAAATAAATGCAAGGAAAAATACCAGCACACATATAAGCACATTTGACAGTTATTTTTGGACAATTGTCCCCAGAAAAACCCAATGTGGGAAAACCGGTGCAGCAGATGAGGGTTTCTTTATTAATTCTTTAGCAATAATTCATGTACAAAATACTGGATAGCAAAGCTATAGGAAGAAACACTGAGAAAAATTTACTGATGAATTTTCCTCACTCCACAGCGTTTCGAACCCAAAGAGGACTGTCTGCCCTTACGCTGGCCTCACTACGTCATCCTCTGCACAGTGCCTAATGAACTACGTCCCTCCTCTACGCTGCCCTTTCTGGAAATCTTCCTGTACTCTTGGACTACTGCTAATTCCCTCTCACTCTCACCTTCAACTCACCCTCCAGAATTTCATGGAAATGGTGGGCGAAATTTCCAATATGATGATTGATTCAGTCCCTGAGAATGACAGCATGACAACGAAGGGCCAAAAACCAGGTGGGAAGAAACACTGGCTGGACACCGTGTTCTGCAACTAAATGGAAATGTCATCCCCAGGGAGCTCGTGCCATTGGATAGATTGTTTGACAAGAACGACGTCCCAGTAGACCCCAGCAAAATGACCCTCGATGAGCCTATCAAGGATGTAAATATTGGGATAGAAGAAGATCCAAAGGTGATAAAGCTGTCAAAAGGGGTTCCTGAAGAGTACCAAGGTCAGTATCTTAATCTGTTCCAATCATATAAAGACGTCTTCGCTTGTTCATACCAGGACCTGAAGACATTTGACATAGAAATTATGCAGCATAAAATACCTCTGAAAGAAGATGCAAAGCCTCATAAGCAGAAGTTGAGACAGATCAACCCCGTTCTCCTCCCAGCTATCGAGAAGGAAATCAAGAAGCTGTTGCAGGCCAAGATCATTGTCCCTTTAAGATACTCCGAGTGGGTGGCGAACCTGGTGCTGGTACGGAAGAAAAATGGTGAAATAAGACTCTGCATGGATTTTCGCAATTTGAACAGAGCCTTGCTCAAGGATAACTATTCCCTGCCAAAGATGGACCACATCCTGCAAAAGGTGGTGGGATCCTCCCGCATGTCCATGATGGATGGCTTCTCAGGATATAATCAGGTAGAAGTGCTCCCAGAAGACCAGAAGAAGACAACATTCACCACGCCTTGGGGAACCTTCATGTATGCCTGAATGCCGTTTGGCCTGATAAATGTCGGTGCTACATTTTAGCGTGCGATGGAAATTGCTTTCATAGGAGAGTTGTTAGGTCCCTATATTACTACTATAGTCCCTTATTGTTGTTATTGTAACCCCTTTATTGTTATTGGTGTACCCCTGTAACCCCCATACTGCTATTATTGTGCCCTTACATTATTATTGTTAGGTTGGATAGGATTACATTGTGGCCCCACTTGGAGTACATTGTGGCCCCATGGACTCCTATATAGAGAAATGAGGTTTTTTCATTTGTATCATCCAAGAATTGTTCATTCATGTAATGTATTGGAGGTTGCCCCATCGAAGTGGATTATTTCTAAGGCGTTGATATCTCTTTTCTTCTATTTTTGGAGTTGGTTTCACAACATTTGGTATCAGAGCTTTGGATTCTAGGGTTTCGCTGCTCCAAACAGGTCATCGTGGAATTTTCGCTATAAATTTTTTTCTACGAAGGTTTAAAAGCTGAAATTTTAGGGTGCGAAGTCGAAATCCTGAGGAACATCATCACAAAATTTCAAAGCTTGGTTCACAATATTTTTGGAGATATGGTCTATGGAAGTTAGGTCTTTTTCAGGCTCCCGAATTTCATCTCAAAGAGGTGATCATGGGAAAATCTTCATAACTCTCTCTCTGAGCATCGAATTGGAATTCTGTAAAATGTGGCTGGAAGTACACGGACTGTAGTTTCCTTTCTATCAATTTCAGAGCCGAAGGAGTAAACAATGACACGTGGCAAGTCGTATAAGTTCGCTCTACTGAACCAGTCCATAATTAGGTCATTATGGAAGATTGGACATAACTTTGTCGTGAAGAATCCAAATCAGGTCAGACCTGTGGCATTCGAAAGAGGATTCAGAGGGCTACCGCAGGGCCAAATTTTAGATATTGAAGATCTGAAATCGCATAGATAATTCAATTTCAATATCAAGCTCCTCAAAAGCAAGAAAAAGGTGTGTATTTTTTTTTTTCTGAATTGCATAAGTCTTGTTTGAAGAATTCATTTGGATTGATTCCAAGGGCATATTGTAGAATAGATATCAATATTGAGTTCTAAAATTCCCCCTAAAAAGAATTCAACACCCATTAAGCCTTTAGAAGGTTCTACTATGGCTCATGAAGATGAAGAAATGCAACATAACATATCAAAATTACAAGAGCAAATGCAACAAATTTTGCTCTTGCAAAGAGCAACAAAAAATGACATGGAAGTTTTGAAGAAAGGCATGGAAACTAAGATGGATGGTTTGAAGAAAGGCGTGGAATATAAGATGGATGGTTTGAAGAGTGGCATGGAAGCTAGCATGGAATCTAAGATGGATGACATGGAAGCTAAGATCGATGAAAAAATGGAAAACATGAAGAATGATATAAAAGAAGACATGGAAGATTTGACAAAGTTGATACAAGAAATGTTTTCTAATGGTGAAAAGATAGTAGAGGAAACTCGTGATGAGAACAAAATAAATGTTAATCGTGATTTCATAAACTCTAATGTTGGATGGAAGAACCACCGTTATTCCAAAAATGGATATGAGGAAGTTTGATGGCAAGGATTCCATAACATGGATACTACAGATGGAGCAATATTTTGATCTCAATAATGTGCAAAACACACAAAAGGTACGCATTGCAACTTTACAATTAGAACAAAATACATTTGTATGGTATTGATGGATTTTCTCCCGTAAAAAAATTGTCTCTTGATCAATTTTTACGGAGGAAATGATAGCACATTATGAGGATACAAAGAGCAACACCTTCTTTAGCCAATTGATAAATCTCAAACAAAAGGGTTTAGTGGGGGAGCACATTTAGGACTCCCAAAAATTGAATATAAGGGTAACTGATATTCCAGAGGAACACATAATTGATGTCTTTATAGGGACTTTAAAGGATAGCATCCAACATGAAGTTCGAGTTTGGGAACCTGATTCATTGGAGAAGGCATTCAAGTTGGCAAGAAAAATTGAATGTAAAATTATGGAAACAAGGAAGCCTACCACTCACATCTATAAAGATGGAAGTGTTGCTACTGCTAGACTTCCACAACCTACAAGTTTGACACCACAAAAATTGGAAGAAAAAAGAGCAAAAGGGCTTTGCTACAGTTGTGATAGCAAATACACTAAAGGTCATAAGTGTGCTGAGAAGAAATTATTTTACATAGATTGTGAAGAGGAGGAAGAAAATGAACAATAAACTGCAAAAGAAGAGGATTTACACTAGGAAGCAACCCTAGAAGAAGAAGAAATGATTCCGACCATATCATGTAATGCATTGGCAGGAATTACCACTCCTCAAAATCTCAAGATAGATGGACATATCAAGAAGAAAAAGGTAATAGTGTTGATTGATTCGGGTAGTACCCATAATTTTATTCATTGTAAGGTAGCCAAGGAATTGAATTGTTTCCTATACCCAGCACCAGAATGTCAAGTGATGGTTGCAACTAGAGGACCTATAAATTGCTCGGGAAAATGCCATAATATCAAGCTAGCCATGGGGGAATATGTATTGAATAGTCCAATGGTTTCCATCCCAATGGGAGGTGCTGATGTTGTACTAGGAGTATAATGGTTATAATCTTTAGGGACGGTAGCTTATAATTTTCAAGAATTTTTCTTGAAAGTTTGTTCGGAAGGAAAGGAAATCGAATTATGGGGTATCGTAGGAAAGCCAGGAAAGATAATAAGCTCTAATGTCATGACAAAGCTTCTGAAGAAAGAACAATGAGGCGTAATTGCACAATTATGTTCACTAGAAGTTCCAACATCAAAATCATCTATTTCTCCAGATCTCCAAGAAGTCTTGGACAATCATTCCATGGTGTTTGATACTCCCAAAGGACTCCCACCTATTCGTGATCATGATCATGCTATTCATTTGATTCCAGGAAGTGTTCCTCCAAACGTCAGGCCTTACAGATATCCTTATGTCCAAAAGAGCGAAATTTAACGAATGATTGCAGAAATGTTAGAGGCTGGTATAATTCAACCTAGTCAAAGTTCTTTCTCTACCCTAGTCATATTGGTGCACAAGAAAGATGGATCATGGAGCATGTGTTTGGATTATAGGGAGCTCAATAAGCTCACTATTAAAGATAAATTTCCCATTCATGTGATTGATGAATTATTGGATGAATTACATGGAGCAATTTATTTTACCAAGTTGGATCTTCATTTCGGATATCATCAAATTAGAATGAAGACTGAAGATATTCCGAAAGCAACATTTCGAACTCATGAGGGTCATTATGAATTTTTGGTCATTCCTTTTGGTCTTACCAATGCACCTTCTACATTTCAAGGGTTGATGAATTCCATTTTCAAACCCTTCTTTAGAAAATTTGTGCTAGTATTTTTTGATGATATACTAATCTACAAAAGGTCTTGGAAGGATCATGTTCAACATGTTGACAGGGTGCTCAAACTATTGGAGGAGAAACAATTATATGCAAAAACATCCAAATGTTTCTTTGGAGTACAAGAAGTGGAATATCTATGTCATATTGTATCTCATGAGGGTGTTAAGGTAGACCCAAACAAAATTAAAGCCATTAAGGAATGGAAAGTCCCCATAACCATAAAGAATTTGCGCGGTTTTCTCGGGTTAACAGGGTATTATCACAAGTTTGTTAATAATTATGGGAGAATAGCAGCACCTCTAACAACATTATTGAAGAAAGATGAATTTTCATGGACTCCTGAAGCAACTAAGGCCTTTGAACATCTTAAAGAGGCAATGTGCCTAGCACCGGTCTTAGCTACACCAGACTTCACAAAAACCTTTATCGTGGAATGTGATGCCTCAGGAAATGGAATTGGTGCAGTTTTAATGCAGGAAGGAAGACCCATTGCTTTTGAAAGTCGTCCAATCAAAGGAAAGTATTTACAGAAACCTATTTATGAGAAGGAAATGTTAGCAATACTGCATGCACTAAAGAAATGGAGAATTTACCTAATGGGAAGACACTTCAAGGTAAAAACTGATCATGATAGTCTTAAACACTTTTTGGAACAAAGACTATCTTCAGAAGAGCAACAAAAATGGTTCACAAAGATGTTGGGTTATGACTTTGAAATAATCTACAAAAAAGGAAAGCTTAATGTTGTTGCAGATGCACTCTCAAGAAAGAATGAAGAGGTGGAAGCATTGCTTTGTGCCATTTCTATTATCCAACCAAATTGGATAACTGAAGTAAGAGATAAATGGAAGAAGGACAAAGATGTATGGACACTCATTCAAAAGTTGCATCAAGATCCTAGTACATCTGATACATTTAGTTGGAAAAATGATTCCTTGTGGTACAAAGATCGCTTATATCTTTGTAAGAATTCCCAACTAAAACAAAAAATTCTTCTGGAATTGCACACTTCTCCTTTAGGAGGACACTCAGGATTTTTAAAAACTTACCACAGGGTGAAGAAAGAATTTTTTTGGGATGGCCTTAAATCTGATATTCAAAAGTTTGTGGCGGAATTTTTGGTTTACCAGCAGAATAAAGTGGAAACAATTAAGACCCCGAGACTTCTACAACCTTTATCCATTCCAAGCCAACGTTGGGAGGAGATTTCAATGGATTTTATCACAGGTTTACCTAAGTCCGAAGGAAAGAGTGTCATCATGGTGGTAGTTGATAGACTTACCAAGTATGCACACTTTTGTGCATTATCTCATCCATTTAAAGCAAGTACAGTTGCTACTGCATTTATGGAAACAATTGAAAAGCTACATGGAAACCCGAAGATTATTGTAAGTGACAGAGATACCATTTTTACAGGAAATTTTTGGACGAAATTATTTTCTTGTGTGGGTACTCAACTAGCTCATAGCTCATCTTATCATCCTCAATCCGATGGTCAAATGGAGATAGTGAATAAATGTTTGGAAGGATATCTTCGTTGTTTTGTATCTGATAAGAAAGCACAATGGGTCAAGTGGTTACCTCTCGCTGAATGGTGGTATAACACTTCCTTCCATACTGCAGCAAAAATGACCCCGTTTATGGCACTTTATGGATATCATCCACCTTCTATCACATCTTATTTAAGGGAAAATTCTACGGTTCAAGCAGTGGAGGATCACATCGAGCATCAACAAGAAGTTCTCCAACTCTTAAAGGATAACCTAAATTTGGCACAAAATCGAATGAAACAACAAGCAGATCAACATCACAGTGAGAGAAGTTTTGATTTGGGAGACTGGGTATTTTTACGGCTACAACCATACAAACAAATGTACCTCAAGCAAGCTAAGAAGGATAATAAATTATCGCCAAAGTACTATGGTCCTTACAGGGTGTTGCAAAAGATTGGTACTATGGCATACAAATTGGAGCTTCATGCTTCTTCGCGAGTGCATCCAGTTTTCCATGTTTCATGCTTAAAAAAGGTTATAGGGGACAAACTTCTAGTTCAAACAATATTGCCAGAACTTGATGAGGAAGGAAAAACCATATTGGAACCTGAAGTAGTCACAGAAACAAGAACTTGACAGCTACGAAATCGATCAATTTCAAAGTATCTCATCAAATGGAAGAACTTACCCACTGAAGATTCTACATGGGAGGATGAGAATTTTATACAAAATCATCCACAACTACTCAAGCGTTGAGGACAACACTTTTTTGAAGGAGAGGAGCATGTTAGGTCCCTATATTACTACTATAGTCCCTTATTGTTGTTATTGTAACCCCCTTATTGTTATTGTTGTACCCCTATGACCCCCAGATTTTTATTATTGTGTCCTTACATTATTATTATTAGGTCGGCTAGGATTACATTGTGGCTTCACTTGGAGTACATTGTGGCCCCATGGACTCCTATATATAGAAAGGAGGTTTTGTCATTTGTATCATCCAAGAATTGTTCATTCATGTAATGTATTGAAGGTTGCCCCCTTGAAGTGGCTTATTTCTAAGGCATTGATATCTCTTTTCTTCTATTTTTGGAGCTAGTTTCACAATAAGAGCAAGACAATTTTGTGGTGATTTACCTGGATGACATCATCGTATTTTCAAAGAGTGACGCTGAACACATTGAGCACCTTCGCCGAACCTTTGAAAAATGCCGCAGGTATGGTCTGTCTCTGAATCCTCAGAAGTCCATGTTTGCCTTGGAGAAAGGAAAGTTGTTGGGGCACATAGTGACTAAGAAACGAGTAATGATCGATCCGAAGAGGGTAGAAGCGATAGACGACATTCCCCTACCAAGGAACAAGAAGGAGATACAGGTGTTCCTAGGAAGAATAAATTTCCTCAGAAGGTTCATCCCCAACTATCCCGAGATTGTCCGAAACATCACTGGGATGCTGAAGAAGAACAATGAAGTTAGATGGACTCCCGAATCCAGGGACTCCTTCATCAGAATCAAACAGTGCTTTGCAGAAGCTGCAATATTGGCCGGTCCAGATTATGCGAAGCCGTTCCTAATTTTCTCTTTCGTGTCTCCTCACACAATAGCTGCAGTACTTCTACAGAAAAATGTTGAAGTACATGAGCAGCCCATTGCGTTCTTCAGCCAAGTCCTGCGAGACGCCGAGCTGAAATATGATATCTTAGAGAAGCAAGCTTATGCCCTGGTCAAATCTCTAAAGTCATTCCGGGTGTATGTATTACAGTCCGCTATAACTGCCTATGTTCCCACAACAGCGGTGAAGGATGTGTTGGTATAGGGCGATAGTGAAGGAAGAAGGGGCAAGTGGATAGCCAAAATTCAGGAGTATGAACAAGAAATAAAGCCTACCAAGCTCATTAAAGGCCAAGGTTGGCCAAAATCCTTTCTGAATCCAACTGTCAAGCTTTGGGGATAAATCTGTCTACGACAGGAGGAGAGGCACAGGAGGGCATAGGTCCACATCAAGGCATGGAATTCTCTGCACAAAAAACACACGTGAAGTACCTTCTCTCCCCATGGTATAAATATATAGTGGAATATCTTTTATCGTTGAGATGTCCTCCTAACTATGATAACGCCAAGTACCACACCCTAAGGCTGAAGTCTCAAAAGTATATCATGGCCAATGGGCGACTTTACTGGAAAGACCCAGTGGGATCCTACTATTGTGTTTAACAGAGCAGGAGGTGGACCAAGTGATGGCGGAATTCCATGAAGGGATATGTGGCAGACACTATAGCTGGCGATCCACCGCACACAAGATCTTGAGGGCAGGTTTCTTCTGGCCTAAACTATTTGGTGATGTACATGCTCGTGTCCAGGCCTGCGAGAAGTGTCAGACATTCGCTGAAAAGCAAAGGTATGTGCCTCTCTCGTTGATCCCAGTACATGTTGAAGAACCTTTTAAGAAGTGGGGAATTGATTTCATAGTAGAAATCCACCCGGCCTCGAGCAATCAACATCGATGGATCCTCACTGCTACAGATTACTTCACCAAGTGGGTAGAAATTGTGCCCACAAGAAACACTACAGATTCAGTGGTGATCAAGTTCCTGGAAGAGAACATAATAGGCATATTTGGATGCCCAGCTAAAATCATTACAGATAATGCCCAAGTCTTTCAAGTCGGCTAAATTTGTAAATTTTTGTCAGCGTTACAACATCTTGCTGGGACACTCCACTGCATACTACCCACAGGGCAACGAGCTGGCAGAATCGTCTAACAAGACATTGATGAGAATTTTGAAGAAGATCATCAATGAAAATTAGAAGAACTGGGACTCTCAGCTCAAGTTCGCACTCTGGGAAAATCACATCACCACTAAAAGGTCCACAGGAAAGTCCCCTTATGAGTTGGTGTATGGCAAAGCCGCGATCTTCCCAATTCAACTTGCATTACCTATAGCTCGATTCTTACAAGAAAGCGAGGAGGAGCCCAATGACCTTATCCGAAGAATGAATCAGTTGGTGGAGGTGAATGAAACTCGGGAACAGGTAAGCCTCAGATTAGCAGAATATCAAGGGAAAATGAAAGGCTTATTTGACCGAAGAGCTAACGATAGAGAAATCCAAGTTGGGGATTTGGTGCTACGATGGGATATCAGGCGAGCAGACAAAGGGAAACACGGGAAGTTTGACCCCCTCTGGTTCGGTCCTTTCAGGGTGGTAGAAGTCGAAGGCAACAATACTTTCACCTTGGAAAACTTGGAAGGAGATATACTTGAGGAACCCGTCAATGGTCAATTCCTCAAGTTTTACCTTCATCACTGACAAGGGCTAATCTAGCTCATTGTATATATATATATATATTTATTTTTTCACCATGTACTCCCTCTTGTTTACATTTCTCCCTTTTCCTCTTCCATATAGTATTCCTCTATTTCCATTTTGTTTCATTCTTTGTTGGCTTTTTCATTTCATCCTCCATTTCATCTTCCATTTTGTGTCCACTTGGCCGTTGGTATAAAACTTTGTCTAATCAGTGTGCATTTACGACTCCATGTACCCAATAAAAGCACAGGCATTCAGGTCTGCAGGTTCTCAACGCACTAGAAGAAGCACGTTGTCCCCAAATGGAGCCAATGTTGGCCTGTGACTGCACATAACATGGAACAACCTTCCCTATAAGGAAATCACAGAGCAGTGGCAGAGAAGCAGTTAGAGCGAAACAGTAGGAAATAGAAGAGTCGTGCACGCATGCAGGTCAAGTCGTGGAGATGGGAAAAACTGTAAATGGGGCAAGCATTTCACAAACAGCTGTGTTGTATTAAGCCTTATCGTTATATCATATATATGACAAAACCCATTCAAACCTTGGGCGGGAACACATATGCCTCATCGCATATCATTGTCGCCACATTTTTGTTATAACAATCAAATTCCAAAACTTATAAAATCACTGATGCGATATTATGTGGGACCCAATCCCCGCCGCCCTTTCCTTTCCGTTTCATTTTTCCTTTGAAAAACATCAAAAATTGCCTTTTCATTACTTTTCTCTTGCTCCGCTTCCCAATTCCCGATCGCGATCATAAGTGGGCCCTCATCGCATTTCACAAACTTTACCAATTTGGCATAGAGACTAAAATCCTAAATATTGTGATCATCAATTTGCAATTGTGATATCGCATCGCGTTTGAATTACAATTGTACTCACCCGCGAGTCTATCCATTTTACTTTGCGATGCAGTAAGCCAGCCCCACCTCCGTAGCTCCGCCTCTGCTTCATAAGCCATTGCAATACATATGCCATATAAACTTTATAATACTTACCGCTCAAACCTTCACTAATTCATAACACTATGCCGATAGCCAGTGGGTCCCCCTCCCCACTCATCGCAGATCCTGAAACTTGAACCCCCGCAATGTATAACTAAAAGCTAAAACTTGCGATATGCGCTGCGTTTCGGCCTCACTCCTTCCCTGCCACATCACTCTTCTCCTCCTCCTTCCGTCACACTTCATTGTGTTTAGTGTTTACATCCTCCGCGCCTATAACTAAATGCCATAAGTTGCAATATGCGATGACAGTCCGGTCCCACTTACCCTCCACATCATTTCCTTCCCATCACCTCCCATTTTTCCTCCATCTCCGTTTGCTTGCCATACATCCGACGGTCCTTGTTGCATTTCGCGCCTCGCCCATCTGATACTGCAAAACACCCTCCCCCCCCCCAAAATTCGATTTCCGGTTTGCAATTCAAGTACAACATGGGCTTCTACTTGGAACATGCAGGGGTAGTCTATTTAGATTGCTCAGGGGTTCTTCGCTGAAGATCCAGGCGCGCGCAATACGACTACCACTTCACGGCAGATCGAGTGGAAATTAGAGGACTCTCAAGTAACAGGAGAAGCCGTGTGATGATGTCCATCCCTGCCCACCTACAATTGCTCCTCGCCATACTGTTATAAAGGTTCCCATAAGTGGCCTCAATGGGCGAACCTGTCCTTTCTACTTTCTGTTTAATTCTGATGATTTTGCTGGTGAAATCTCAATTTCATCCCATTCCTATTTTAATTTTCTCCCATCCCCGTTTTAACTCCCTCAATACAGAAGTAATTGCTCAACGTGCGCTCTGCAAGTTAGGTAGCAAATTTTGATTTCATAGATATGAGTCAATCATAAATGATTAAGTATCGTAGCTCCTCTAGGAAAACTCTATATATAGTGAGTTCTAAGATAAAACAAGGGTTCAGGAATTTTGAAAAAATCTGCTGTAGTTTTGTATGATTGTGCTCCCTGCACTCTTAGACACATATTTGGGAGAGTTGTCTAAATTTAATTTGAATACAGAGCTGATATTTGGATTCCATATGGATCAATGAGTAGTATGTATATGTTTCCTTATGTTATTAGTAATCTCCTTTTTAAGTATAATCATCTATCATACAATGCTACTTTGAAGGTCCGTGTAATGTAGCTACTGCTAGTATGCAATTTTATTCATGAATTCGTGTTTACATAACGCTTAGGTATTAACGCTCATGTATTAAGCTTGTTGTAATCCCTTAATTTGCGCTCCACGAACCTCCATTGTCGTTCATACCTCATTCCTACCCATTTCCTCTGAGTTTACGGGACACTGATTCTTAATCTTCTTAAGCTTGTCTTTTGTGAGGTCCTTCTAAGTTCTCTCTCAACACCTCTACATATTTTGAAGCTTCTGCTCATTGTTTTATACTTGGCCCATCTAAAAGCCATTAGTCTCACAGCCTCTTAAGCCCTCTCACCGTTAGGGGAATTCACTTGAAACAAACTCAAATGGTCTTCTCCATTCTCGAACCAACAAAACCATTGTTCTCTTAAACTATATCCTGTCAGAGGTATTTATACCGTTGCCCACTCTAAACCTCTGATTTTAAGATGTCCTAGGCACTAGTCTTTTTGCAACTCGAGGCTATCTCTAGGAGCTACAACACCCTCGGCAATTTTCTCCAACTCTTTTGTCCAGCCAAAACCAGAGGAAGTCGAATCTGGAAAGAGTTTTCCTGTAGGTGTCCACTGAAGACGAAGAGAATCCTTTGGTGTCCCTGTAAGGTGGGAGGAGGTCGGAGTCTGAGGATGATGATCCAAAGAAGGATAATTCCTAACATATGTTGAGCCCTTCACCACATCATCCGACCCAAATAATACCCCCCTGTGCTTGTTAGAACCCACTACGGGGTTTTTTGGACCGAAATCACACTTTACTGGACAAGCCACCTTCAGATGTCTGGTTTGGTGACAAACTGTACCTCTAAAAGGCACCTTCCAAAAATCGAGCCTATGGCAAAAGGAGGAAGCCCCCATGGAGATGTTTAGTTCCTCCGGCAAGCCCTTCAACAGATCCATTTCCACCAGAACCTAGAGAATCCTTTTAACAAAAGCAACTAAAGATTTTTCGTCAAAGTATATAAATCGCCCAATACAGTCCATGACCAGCTTAAAAACCCACTTCGTCCACAATTCCGGAGGAAAACCTGCCAACTTCACCCATAAGTACTATGATTTAGGTTTCTCCACTAAAAAGTTAAACCCAACACTCCAGCGTTGAAGCCACAGATGTCCTCTCCCAAGTACCCAAGCTCGCTAATGGATCTTAATGAGGTCCCCTTCATCCAAAAAGTGTAAGTGCATCCATTGATTCACCAATATGCTTATCGTCGCGGTCAGGCAATACCCCAGCAAGGGTTTTCAATTAGACAAAACCCATGACTTAATCTGAGAAAAGGAGAGTGAAATGTAAAAGAAATGGCTCATCAAAGCCCGCTTATAAGCTCCCTGCCCTGCTGATATCCGTATCAAGACCAAGAGATAGCAACGGTTTTTCTGCAGAGGGGCAAAGAGGTTTAGACTTGCAAGCAAGATGGGAGGAGGGAGCCCGAAAAACCGGAGAGCGGTTTTGTACACCATCCGAGACATGTTCGGAGCCCAGGACAGAAGAATAGTCCAGAGGCAGGCCCCAGCCAGACCTTAACAGCCAATAAAGGGAAAAACCAAAGGAAGACCAGAGGCACCGGAAAAACTCAGGAGAGTTGCCTCCACGTTTTCGGACGGCTTATTTGGCCATTTACTGTGACATTTTCGCTGTGCAGGTCGTTCATGATTGCTCTTTGTTCAGCCATCAGCCTCCTATCTCTTCATTGGAATTATTAGTGCTATGTCGTGTGTTTTACCGCCGCAACCTCGTTGGTTGGGCTACTGGCTAAAACGCAATGCTATATGCAGCATTGGGGATAAGCACAGGACTATGATAAATTCATTCAATCTACAAAATATCCAATGGAGGCAGGGAATCCAAGCCTTAACGCATATAAATATGTGAATTATCAAGCATTACATCCACAGGCTACCCAACCAACGATGGTATCATCCAGAACATGATATTAAATCTGAACCCAAATTCACTATACTCCCCAGTAAAACATTTCCATCATAGAAATTTATATTTCTATCACTCTTCTTCTCCAATATGCCCTTCAAGGGTACAAGCTGCGTCTTACAAACCGATAAAATTTCGCTCCCTCCAAGCTCAAACTCAATAAACTGAATACCCCACAAAAAAACCCATGGAAATTTTTCAATACAGAAGCTCACCTTGATCTATGTGCGATGCAGTCTCCTCTGAATCAGCCGCTGAATCAACTAGCACCAGCCACGCCTACTCTCAATAATTGAGTCGGGCTTCTTTGGCTGTTGCATCAGCAGTAAAATCATACCCATTATTTTCATCTTGGAAAACAGCATAACGTGTTTGGTCGGAACTGGTTGACAATCCTGGGATAAATAACTTGTAGGCATGACTATAACATAATCTCTTCGTCTGAGAAGCTGGTACACAGCAATTTGACTACAAGAACCGAAGCTAGCGTTCACACTGGCTCAACTTCTCTACAAATCCTTTGACTCATCAATCATAGTTTTCTTAGATAAAAGTTTAAAGGTCGTTAGTTAAAAAAAATGTTAAAAGAAGGTTGTTTTCTTAGTTAAAAATTTAAAGAAGCTTACTTAAAAAAAAAAAGGTTAAAAGAAAGTCAGTAATGTTAATGGATATTTTGAAATTTAAATTTAATTTAATTATGAACTGTATAGTGTTTTTAAATTTTTTTTGAAAAGTTATAGATTTTTTTTTATAGGGTTTGTTAATATTATAAAAGTTATAGACTTGTTTTAGAAATTGATAATTTTCAATTCTATGGTGTTTTAGAAATTGATAATTTTTAATTTTATTGTGGTATTTATTAGAGTTTTTTTTAATAATATTTATTTTTGTTTTTGTTTTAATTATTTTTATTATTATCTAATTTTAATTTTATGTCCAAGCTAGACATAAAATTGGTGCATGAGATTTTTTATTTGTGGGACAAGAGATCCACTTTCGTTGACTGATTTGACTACTAAAAATTGAAATATATTTTTTATTTTCTAGATTTGGATTTATGAGCTTTTTAGTTTTTTTTTCCAACTCCTTATCACTCTATTATTTTTCTCAAAATTTACCCTGAGAAGGTTGTTTAACATTACTGACTTTCTTTTAGACAACCTTCTTATCACTCTATTAAACAAGCTTATTTTTATATCATCCTTATTTTAGCCTAATATGGTCTTATGAAAGTTAGGCTAACAAAATTGATTAAATTCTAAGTTTGTTTAATTTCATTCCTAGGCTAATTTGTTGGATGAAGTTGGTAAATCTCAAGCTAAACACAAACACTAATAATTTCAAGAATTTGGTCTAAAATTATATTGAAATTTGTTTAAAGGCTAAAACCTACTCACTTTAAAAAAAAAAAAAAAAAAAGTTTCTTGCACTAATTGAATGTTGTCTCTAAATGCCAAACTTGACAACTACGAAAAGATCAATATGGATAAAGTTAAATTTGGGAAAATATTAGGAGTTGTGTTGTTAATTTACATAGAATGTGATTTTTTTTAATAATATTTTTCATTTCTATTTATATTTATGTTCACAATTTTGATATCTTAATTTTTATTTATACTATACATACTTAAATTATACAAATTTATATATTTATAAACAATTATAATAAAAAATAATATTTCAATAAAATATGCTCCTAATTGAACTCTATTAGTGATTGAATATCTGGTTAAAGCACTTATTTGTAAAAATTACTCTTTCAAATCCTTATAGATAAAAATAACTCTGACTTATATATATATATATATATATATATATATATATATATATTATATTAAATTTAAATTTAAATATTAAAAAAATAAATATATTATTTTAATGAAATTTGAATATATATCTATATATGCGTTGCATTATATATAATAATATATAAAAAAGAATTACCACAATTATTAACATTATATATTAAAAAGTTACAACAATATTTAATATTATACTATGTTTTATTTTCAAAATTTTAGTATATTCATTTTCAAAATTTTAAGAAGTTATCTTACTATAATATGAACTAACACAAGTAGGTGACTTAAGTTAGGCAGAATATGAACACAAGCGAGTGACTTAAATTAAGTTAGGTTAGAAATAATTTAGAAAAATCATTTTGCATATTATTTAATCTCTCCCCGTACCAAAATAATAATAATATTTTAACATGTTCTATTTTTAATAATCCAAAATATAATTTCATAATTTTATTATTTTAATGGCATTTATAAAATTTTAATATTTTTATTTTCACTTTATTTAAATATAAAATTAAAATTTTAAAGATTAATTAATTTAATTATTTTATTTTATATGATTCATTTTAAGTATAAGTGGTTTTCTTAGTGCATTATATTAGATATAATTTTGGGATGTGGACTAATTTCTCATGATTTTTGAATAGTCATTTTAGCATTCATTACATCAAGTGATGTTCACAGGGAGAAGAAGTGGGATTGAAACTAGTGAAATGAATCAGGTAGCGTCAATAATCACTTCCAGAGGGTGAAGAAGTGGGATTGAAACTAGTGAAATGAATCACATGGCGTCAATCATCACTTTCGGGGGTGAAGAAGTGGGATTGAAACTAGTGAAATGAATCACATGGTGTCAATCATCACTTTCTAGGCTTGCCCATCCCAGAACTCCTCTAGCTCAAGCATGCTTAACTGTGGAGTTTTCCCTGCAATCAAGCCCACTTAGCTTGCTACCCCATTCGCAAAACCTTAGCAAGTATTGTGCCTCGTGAGCCATTCAAGTAGAGCTCCCTTTACTCTTGATTCATTTTAAAATATTAAAATTTTAAAGTTCAATTAATTAATCTTTCACAATTCAAGTAGAGCTCCATTTACTCTTGATTCAGTTTAAAATATTAAAAATTTAAAGTTCAATTACTCAATCTTTCACATTTCATCATAGTTATCAAAGTATTAATATATATTTAAAATAAAATCATATATTATAAATAATTAATATTCCAAATAATAATTAAAAAATTATTTATATTTATTTATAATTGTCAAAACTTGTTGAGTAGAAAGGCTCACTCTACAGCGCAATATGAGGAGATGTGTAAGTTTCTTTGTCCATTTGTGCCTGTTAAAAAGCGATAATCTATTTATTTAAATGGCTCTCCAGGTGAGATATGTGGAGAGTGCCCAAACACTTCACACAATGCATTGACTATTCAGTTAGAAGAACCTCATACATATAGGCTTTCACACTAACTGGGTGGTTTCAACCACTCCCTATATAGTAGGATCTGAGACCTAATCTTAGAGTCTCAATCATATCCAAACAACTAAGTCTAGCTTTCTCCATTAATTCCAACGCTCCCCCTTGAAAGAATAGATATTCCTGCTGGTCTAGTCTCAGCTAGGCTTACAATAAAAACATAAAAACTTGGTAACAGAGATTTTCATTTTAGTCTTCGTGCTTGAGAGTCCATGCTTGTTCATTCTTAGGTGAGGCTTCATCTTTACTTTTCTCGCCATGAGGTAGTGATAGATCTTCACCTCCTTTCTACGTTTTCTTCCCCAAAGACGGAACGTTTGAATTCTTATCCTCCTTGATCTTGATTGTAAGTTGTCATCCTTTATATATTGATTACTAGTAAATGATAACACTTTAGAGGGTACAAACTTGATAGGATAATTTTTCCTCTCACTATTTCGAGTGTCAAACATCTGAATGTCAGCGATGTTGTCTCCAACATTCATTGATGCAACTTCTGTGTTGACTTCATAAAGACATGGTGTTTCAAGCCATGCTTCAAGAAACTTTAATTCCTCTTCAAACTTTGTTGCTTCTTCCTTGTTGTTGTTGCTAACATCTACACACAAAAATATTCATGAGATCATCATAATTTGAATTCTCTCCAAATTTGTCTTCTTCTGCCAAGTCTTTGCAATTAGCTTCATGTGGCTCGTCGAGTTGATCTTCAACAATATGTTCCTCTTTACTCCCTTCCTCAAGAACAACTAGTGGGTCTTCTTGATCTTCAACCATATGTTCCTATTTACATCCTTCCTGAGGAACAACTCGTGAGTCTTCAATCTCATGTTGTTGCAGAACATATAGTATCTCTCGATAGTCGTGGTCATTAATAAAACCACCATGCCTCATGAAAAAAATATTATCATGGTCAAATATGTCTAAAAGGGCAACCATATTGGAAAATTCTAGCTTATCTCGCTTCCATATTTCCTTCTCACTCCACTCGGTCATCTCAAGAGCTCCAAAAACCCCGTTACCACGCAGGCTAGAAACTTCTCCCTGTGGCAACTCTTCAACTGTAGAACCTTATGGTGCAGACTTTGGCTTCTATACCACACAGTCAATTCTGAAGAAAATCACCGATGCAACTTGAAATTGAGTGCACTCGCACCAAGCTTTAGGATCAAGGTTTCAAATCACCTCTTGATGCAAAAGGAAATGCAAGCCTTTATTTCAGAAGCTATTAGGTGCACAAGATCTAATCATAAGCTCGACTAAGGTTGGGGAATATTCACTATACAATGATTCAACTCCATGTTGCGCATTGCCTTTGAATGTCAAACACTGAATAGGATTTTGTAAAAAAAACTTTCAAATCTCTACAGAAAAGTGGCTCCAACAGCTACTCACTTAGTTTGTCGACTTTGCTAACAACTACGAGTCTCATGGTTGCCAGCGTTTGAAAAATGGGCAGGCTTACAAAACCCTCAGTGAGAAACGGCTGAGTTCGTAAAAGCTCACCTAATAAGCTACGGTTTTTCACTACTCACAGCGGCGTGGCCGTGGCTCACAATCACAACTATCCTCTACACATGGCTCAACAATATCCTTGCTCACAACGGCTATTACTCCTTAATTTGAAAGTGTGTGGACGGATTCACATTTCCGTCTCAAAATGATCATTGCTCGATCTAGCTCCAACACATTGCAGATCCAGCAAGATGCACGCAACAGGCTCAATACACTATGGACGTTGCTAAAAAACTAGACAATTCTGAACTTTGCATGTTGCTCACACAGACCACCATAGGCACTTCTCCAAAGCATGCTCACAACATTCTGCAACAATTCAATTTGTGACGCAGCACAGTGGCGACAGATTTGGAACATTGCTAATGGGTAGAAAACCCAGCAACGCAGTAAACACATGTATGAATGCACCCTTAAAATGGATCGAGAGCCTTTCGATGTTGTGGACGCACAACAAGAATTTGCAGTCGAGCTGACAACGTCGGCTCACACAACGACCAACACTGCCTTACATCGGGTTTACCACGACTCTCATGTAGAATCCTCTGCTCGCCTTTTAAAAATAACACTATGGCCGAGGAGGATTCCTCTGATCATCGATGGACTCCATCGATCTACGAGCAGCCACCGATGTGAGGCACTCTGATTTATTTGATCCACGCACGTAGCAGGGCTTCTCTACCCAAAAGCGATAATCTATTTATCTAAATGGCTCTCCAGGTGAGATACTTGGAGAGTGCCCAAACACTCTACACAATGCACTAACTATTCAGCCAAAAGAACCTCATACATATAGGCTTTCACACTAAGAGGGTGGTTTCAACCACTCCCTAAATAGTAGGATCTGAGACCTAATCTTAAAGTCTCAATCACAACCAAACAGCTAAGTCTAGCTTTCTCCATTAATTCCAATAGTGCCCCTTTAAAATAAAATAAAAAATAAAAAATATGTTCTAACTAGAAAATTAATGTTGGCTATAATATATGTGTGTGTGTGTGTGTGTTTTGTAAAGTAATTAGAAGTAAAAAAAATGTGTGAATCTCATACATATCTATATATAGAAAAAAAATTAGTTAAAATTTTTATTTGGTCCTATATATACTCTATGTAGCATTCAAAAATACAATTCAAACAATGACAAATAATATATTGTATTTTGCACTCTAAAAAAATTTACATGTAAGAAATTTGATCCCTCTCAACTCATACTTAAAATGGATCTATGCTTGTATATAATATACATTAAATATATATACCTCAACATAATTGAATCCCGGAAAATGACCTCAAATATTATCTAAATCTAGAAAAATTTCTTTCGCATTAACCATATCATTAGGATTTGGTCAATGTTTAGAACCATTTAATGTGGTTCATCCTCAGGTCAAAGTGAAGAAAGAAACCAATCTCATTGAATAAATAGTAAGGATGCATCATTGGTAATAGCTATTAAAACTAGCCCTTAGAAACTAGTAGTTATTTGACTAGTTAGTTAATGAGATATAGTATTAAAAGTTTTTAAGATTTTAAGAAAAAATATTAAATAATAATTTAGAATTTAATAATTTAATAAAATAATTAAATTCTAGTTATCCTTGACATGTGTATTTGCTTCTTTTTTTTAAATCGGGTATCATTATTTTTGGTGAAATTATAAACTTATAAATTTTAGTTTTATTTTAATTTATTGAAAATGAAGATTTAATTATAAAATATATGAACTTTTATCTTCAACATAAAACAATATCTCTCTTACAAATATAAATTTATTTTTTATTATATATATAAAATAATAATATATAAAAAACAATCACTAAGTTATGACTCTCTTACTAACATAAAAATTTGGCTCTCTTATTAACATAAATTTGATTTCATTCACTATTTATATAAAATAAAACAAAAATGTTAAAAAATAATCACTAAATTGATACTCTTTGATTTGATTTCACTTAAATTTGATTTCATTCAGAAAAAAACAAAAACAAAAATATTTAAAAATAATTACTAAATTGATACTTCTTTGATTTCATTTTCTATTTATATAGAATAAAACAAAAATATTTAAAAATAATGATACCTCTTTTGGGAATGTCTCTAATGGTTTTGCAGAGTAAAATTGAAAATGGAGCGAGAGTATTTGTTTACATTTTGGTTAGTTTAAGCATCTGATATAGCAAATCTTAAATGTGCAAAGGGAATTTAATTATTTTCTATTTAGAGGCCAACATTCCTAGGACATAAAAGTATCTATAAGGCTTGCAAAGTGTGATTCATACCATTGTTTACAATATGCATGGATGACACAGCTTTACTTCTATCTCAATTCTATGCATTTGATGTTGTGGGATAGAAATGTAAGATGTATTTGGCAGAAGAAGTGTTTTAATTATTTAAACATACCTGTGGCATTTTCTAGGTTCTGCAATTTTATATTTTCTAATTGACACTATTCCCCAACTAGAATAGTCTCTATTTTTTTTGTTTTTTTCCAATTCTATACATTTGATGTTGTGGGATAGAGATGTACGATGTATTTGGCAGAAGAAGTGTTTCAATTATTTAAATATACCAGTGGCATTTTCTAAGTTCTGCAATTTTATATTTTCTAGTTGACATTATTCCCCAATTGGAATAGTCTCTGTTTTTTTTGTTTCTTTACAAGGATTAAAAAACCTAACTGGAAATCCATAGATACTTCCCTACATTTTTGGGATGATACCTTATTGGATGTAAATCTGTTGTCACTGATTATGGCATCTGAGCTCATAATGAAATTGAGTGAGCATGTGACAAAGCAACCAACTTGAGGATTGATCCCGATAGTTCCCACAGGATGCTGAAGTCATTCAACCTCTTGAGCTAGCACAATAAACTTGGAATAGTCTCTATTTTATGTTAAAAGTGCAGTATAAGATCTTGTGCCTCATTTTTAAGTGCAATATAAGATTTTGTGCATATTGTATTGAGTTTGAAGTGAAATATTAGATTGTACTTGATATCATTTTTACTAGGTAACTAATTTTTTGAATAGATATATCAATTTTCTTTCTAGTTGTCATTTTAATTTACTATTTGTTATATTTCTTTCTTTACAAATGGTATTTTGGTTGTGGTGTTCATATTATTATCTTATTTTACTTACTCAATATCGTTTTTATCAAGTAATTAATTTTTTGAATGGATATATCAGTTTTCTTTCTGGTTGTCATTTTAATTTAATGTTTGCTATATTTCTTTCTTTACCAATGGTATCTTGGTTGTGGTGTTCAAATTATTATCTTATTTTACAATAATATTCAGTAAGTTATCTTTTTTACAATATCTCAACTGCCATGTTGTTTTCATTATATCTGCATCTCTGGTATTCTTACATATCCCTTTTTTACAATATTTTAACTGCCATGTTGTTTTCATTATATCTGCGTCTTCTTATATATCCTTAAATTCTACTGTAATATCCATTTATACAAACTTTCAATCGTAATATTCAGGACTTTCCACACTTTTAACCTTTTTTTCATAGACAACTATTTTCTATTGCCTAGTGATTTGATTCCTAGATGTCTATTTTCTACCTTTTTGAATTTGAACTTTCAACCTTTTACAAGAAGGCATGCATTCTTAATTATTAGAACCACTCAATATGCATAAATGGATCCTTGACACACTCAATTTTTGTAAATTAAAATATCATCTCATCTATTAGTCAGATTACTTTAAAATATAATGTAATCAATTTAGTATTTAATATTCCACCAGCGGGGTTTTAATGACATTGGAGAATGATTTTGTTAAACAACTGTAATATAGTTACATGTTATAAACTTAAGAAAAAAACACACAAAAAAAAACTCAAGTTTAACGTATCAATTGCTATTTTCCTATACAACTTTTTTTATTTAAAAATCCTATCAGCCTCTCTTTGCATCTTTTGGGGCAACTAATAGTATACAAGTTATAGATTATTTTCTTCGTGGAATTTTAGAAATTGATAACTCTCAATTTCAATGTGGCACTCATTAGAGTATTTTTTATTTCAATAATATTTATTTTCGTTTTTTCTTTAATTAAGATTGACACATATTTTTTATTTTTTAGATTTGGATTTATGAACTTTTTAGTTTATTTTTCCCTATTTTTCTCAAATTTTCACATCATAATATTTTTAATATCATAAATATTTTGCAAAATTAATTCTTCTTCTATCCTTGAATAATGTCTGTAAAATTAGGTATTTTTATATATCTTTATTTTAGCCTTTTATTTTAGCTTAATATGAAAGTTAGGCTAACAAAATTGACTAAATTCGAAATTGGTCGAATTTCATTCCTAGGTTAATTTGTTAGATGAGGTTGGAAAATCTCAAGCTAAACACAAATACTTGAAATTTGTTTAAAGGCTAAAACCTACTAACTTAAAAAAAAAATCAATGTTGCCTGCATTGATTGAATGTTGTCTTTGAATGCCAAACTAACTTGACAACCAGGGAAAGACCTTGTGACAACCTTATTAAGAGTTAATTAGTATTAACTAGTTAAAGACAATTTGCTTATTTTATTTTCTGGCAAGAAAGACTTAAATTGTTATTGTTCATAAAACAAATTATTATTAATTTTTTATTTATTTATTGAGTTATTAGGAGGAACCAATTAATGAAAAGAAATCTTTTAAGCTATTGGTAAAAAGGTTTCCAAGAATAGGAGGTGGTTGGGGACAGTTGGAAAACAGTTACCTACTCCTTTGAGGATAAAGCTGAATCCCAAAGGAGGAGTAGGGGTTTTGTGAAATTGGTAAAGGGGGAGTATTTTCTAGAGCTGGTTGGGACCAGTTGAAAATAGCTTACAACAACTCTTGTAAAACCAAAATTTCCAAGTGTGACTAGATTGGCCATCCAGAGGTCATAGCAGATGAATCCACTGTTAACCCGTGGCACCATCCAGATTCTGGAGCTAGGGGGAAAGTGGAGGACGTAATAGCCTCCCTTGAATGGTTGGGAGGACCATAGCTTGAATCTAAATAATTCAGATAAGTATTACTGTGCAATTTTAAGCAGGTTAAATACTGGCATGAAAGGATGTTAACAGTAATGTAGATGTATAGAATACTGTTTTATTTTATTACAGAGTGTATAAGTACTTATATGTACATATATGCATAAAGATAGAAAATGAAACCTATTCTTGGCACTACTTTTATCTGGTATTACAATGGGATAGAACAATTAGATAATAGTAACTAAATATTTTCTTATTGTCATTATTTCCTATATGGTATGAGAAAAAAAGAAAGATAAGCTGAGTAGGCTAACTGTTATTAATAACAGAAAAATAGAAATACGAAATCAAAGTATTAGAATAGTCTCTGAGTTATACTTGTTATTACAATGTTTGTATGAATAAAGTTAATTGCTTTGTGACAGGCACAGATAAACCCCCATTAGAAGTACGCTACTAAGAATATTAGTGAATATAGAACTGGTGTAATATCCCCAACGGGAAATAACCAGTAATACACAGAAATATGCCAGACAGATATATAAAACAGAGTGCTGGAACCAGATAATGGAACAAGTACACATAGAATGCCAGAACACTAAGCCATTTTATTAATCTGAGAATACATAGATAGGAATACAAGACAATCAGAATGAGTGCACCTATCCTTGCCCTAGGCAAGTGGAGACCCTCTCAGAACAAATAATGGCTGCAGATAGGGACAGCGTCCTAGCTGGCTGAAGATCTGCTATGAAGAACTGCTGCTGGAATGCACTGGAACTATGAGCTTCAAACTAGAAGATGGCTGATCTCAACCCTCCAAACAAACCCCAGAAAATGTGAAACTGATGCTCCACCACCAATCAAACCCTCATCAATGAAAACGCTGTCTCTTCTAGTGACAGCGCAGAAGCCAAATGGAACGCTGGCCAAAAAAAGGGTGAATCCAACCACAATCCCTCCAGATGAGATAACCAAACTCCTCAGGGCTGGAAACACTGAAAAACGCTGCCAAAACCCCACACAAAGACCCTGCTCATCAGATCAGTGTCCTCCCTGACTGGATCTGCGTCCTCCCTGCCCAGATCTGCTAGATCTGAGTCCTCCCTCTCCAGATCTGCGTCCTATCTCTCCAGATCTGTGTCCTCCAAGGCCAGATCCGCTGCTATCTACGTCCCATTCTCCCCGGGACCGCGTTCCTCCAAGGCCAGACCGTCGCCATCTCCGCACCGCGTCCCTCCAAGGTCGGGATCTCGGCCGCTATCCCTCCGCACCGCGTCCCTCCAAGGTATCTATGCCGCTATCCCCCGCATCTCACCATTTTCTGCCAAGGTCGGGATCTGCCCTTATCTCTCCGCACCGCGTCTCCCTCCAAGGTCGGGATTCCCCGCGCTCGTCCCCTCCCGCATCTCTGCGTACCGCAAGGGGTATCTCCTCTCGCCAAATCTCCACCGCAAACCACCGCAATTCACCACTAAACCTAAGGATGATGTCGTAAAATAACTTACTAGGCGGTGCACTCGAAGTCCCCCTTAAGCTAAGGGTGATGCTAAGAAAATAACCTTACCAGGGCAGGCACTCGAAGTCCCCCGAGGCTAAGGGTGAGATCTCCGACCGGAGACACTCAGTTGCACTAAACAGTGCTGCAGACCGACTAAACAACCGGCGTGCTGAAGCAGACAGAAGTCTAGCTCTCAATATCAATATCAAATCAAAACATGCCAAATGAGGTGAGAACCCCACCTTTTATAGTGCTAAACTCCCTCCAAAACCTTGACTGCGTCCTTCACTCTCCTTGGCCTGCGCAGTTAACCTTGGGTCAGCGTGAGGCCTCCCCTCATACTCATGTGGACCCCCAAGGCCCCCTCTTTAAGTTATAACGTAAATCAACTAGGAAAACACTTTATTTTATAAAGTGAGGTGACTAAAGTGAGGTGACCCCTCTTATTTCTCACTTTATTTTATTTACAAACTACAGGTGGCAAAATAAACAAAATAGAATATTCCAATTTGCTGTCACAAATTAGGAATATTACAACTGGACTACTTAATAAGGATTTAACAGCCTCATGAACTATTGATCTCAGTTCTGGGCGAGAACCCCAAACCAAGATTCCATCGTTCACAGCCATAAAACCATCTAAACACAGACATTAGGTAACGGTGGTCAGGGCACCATAGTCTAAAAACTAATGGGTACATAATAGAAATTTCAAATACAAAGAAAACATCTGAAAGGAATAAATATTATGAAAGATAATAACCAGTATTGCGTAGCAGAATATCTATTGCATTCAAAAGAAAATGAAATATACATAAAATTAGAAGTTTATCATTATGCTGTATAAATTGTTTCTTCAAAACATTTAACAGAGAGAAACGAAAAATACGATATCACTGTATAGCAGCTAAGAAGATTTAAGTGCAATAAGAAAACCTATCCATAAAACGAATTGCAGAACTGATAACCAGATATGTGAAGAAGTAAGCCGTTTAAAGTACCATTACAGGCAAGCTTATACAGAATAAATCTTAATAGAGATTCATCTCTGAAAGTATCATGCAGGCTAGAGCTTAGCCTCTAAGCATTTAAACGACATGCAAAAGGGTTAGAGGAAAACTCTCTGTAGATGATAATAATAATATTCAGTTTAAAACCCTAATGAGCTTCTTCATTAAAAAAAATATCGTTACAAAAATCAGAAACCTTGGGTCGAGCAATAAACCCTTAAATCCAATAAATATTTATATATGTTTACATTGAAGTCTAATACTACAACCAGTAACTATAACTATGAGATTTAGGTCTCTCTTGAGACCTCAGAGTACATGTGAATTCCAAGAAGGGAGAAGTTAGTTGCGGCCGAGTTGAAAATAGAAAACCAGCAAGGGATTAACTGCTCAAGGGTTTGGCAATACCGACTTGTAATAAGAATAACATGAATTAGTACAGGGACCTAAATCTCTAAGCAATTCAACAATAATAAGAATTAAACGATGTGAAATCATAATAAAAATAAATGCAGAAGAATTACCTGAGAAAGGGAGTCCTGATCGCACTGTCGAAGCAAGCAAACTAGAGGTTAATCTCTGTAATATCAAAGCAGAGGGTTTCATAATATGAACCCCAGAGGCAAAGACAAAATGAAACTAGAAAATGAAATATCTACCCTTGTACTAAGACTAAAACCCATCCCTTGCAGAAACAAACCCTCGGAATCAAGTATGAAGTTCGCACTATCTGTAGATTGATAATAGTTAAAGATACCGAGTTCTGATAAACCTAACATTTGGTAGCTCTACTCAAAAATTTGTAAACGAGCAGCTGAACCAAACAGAAGAGCGATGGAGCAAATGTTCAAGGAATGCAGACCTGATAAGGGGTTTGAGGCAGAGCGTTCGAGGGTGAAGCCAAGCCAAATGAAAGCGCCAAAATCCGATGAACAACCATTTTACCTCACAGTTAACCCGTAGACAAAATCGGAGAAATCTAGAAATTCATGAAGGATCCAAGGCATATCCCACAGCTGTATTGAGGTAGTAACGCCCAGTACTGTTTCTAATTAAATGGAGTTGACAAATCATTCACGGAGGAGCTGTTATAATGCCAAGTGGACCGAGGCATATCCCAAGGCTTACTGCCAGCATAAATCAAATTAAATAGATTGGATTTGCAGATATACGGATCAAAGACATTCTTCTGTGCGTGTTCTTATAATAAATCATTTCGAAAATCCCAAATCCATAGATAGAAACCCAAGGGTTGATTGGAAATCATATTCATGTAACGTTTTATATTATTGTTAAACATATTCGATAGCCATGATATTGATATTGAGCACTGAAGTCAAAGGTTACGGGTGAAACAATATATTTATGATTAAAATTCATACAACTTATGTTTATGAGCATAGGTTAGTAAAGGGTTATTTATAGTTATTTGCATAATATGATGAATGCATTGTTAAGATGGTGATTATAAAGGTAAGTAAATTTTTTTTTTTTAGTAGTAAATATTGAAGGATGATGGTGCCAAGTGGTATCAAAGCCTGTTGCAATGCTGGGACCCTAAGGGTCTACTAACAGTGAAGTTGTGTATGTGATTAGTGCACAGAGAGAGAGAGAACCCGTGACAATGAGAAGAGCTATAGCATCACAATCGCAACCAGAGGAAACTCAAGCACCAATAGTCATGAATCCAGAAATGTGGGTTCAATTAAGTGTAGAACAACATCAAAAGACTAGTCGGTTGCTCGAAGAACAACATCACCAAACTGGTTTTTTGTTGAACATAGTGCAACAATTACAAGAGGAAATGTTAAGATTAAGAAAGGATAATGAGCGATTGTTGCAAGATCAGGAGAAAATTTTAAAGAGTTTATCAGACAAACAAAATCAGGAGATGGGACATCCCAGTGCTGAAAAAGAATTATCAACAAAACAAGAAGATCAGCAAACTAGAAACAACACTACAGGCAGAGCTAAAAAGAGTCCCTCCCAGAAAAGCAAAAACAAGAATTATAATGAGGCAGAGTCGGGAAATTTGTCTGACCAGCAAAACAATAAGAGACAGAAAGTGGAATTGTAGGGGGAGTTTCACAAAATTAAACCACCAACTTTTGATGGTGAGGCCGAAAAGGTGGCTGAAGCCTGGTTAATTAATATAAATAAGTACTTCCAGGTGTATAAATATAGTAGCAATCTGAAGGCTAGATTGGCTATATACCAGTTACGGGAAAAGGCCACTCTGTGGTGGGAGGAAGTGAAAAATGTACACAACATTGATGAACATGACATTACTTGGGAGTTGTTTCAGCAGTATTTCAAAGACAAGTATTTGACAGAAAGGTTTTATGATGATAAGGCTAAGGAATTCCATGATTTATGGTTGGGGCAGATGACCATGGACGATTATGTCACTAAATTCACTTCCTTGCTACGCTATGTTCCTTATCTTCGAGAGGAAAAGGCCAAAGTGCAGAGGTTTCTGAGTAGTCTACCTACTCATATGAGAGAACAGATAGAATTTGTTAATCCTCAGACCATGGATGAAGCCATCCGTAAAGCTCGGATGTGCTATCAGCAGTCCAAGGCCAAAGGCGAAGGAGGGAAAACCTGGCAGCCAAAGAAAAACCAGAAAAATAATTCCAATTTTAAAAGCAGTAAACGTGGAAATTCTAAAGGCGCAACACGGAACTCCATCAGTAATAAATTTGGTAGAAATCACCAAAGAACTAAATGGCCAGGGGAAGAGAAGCCCACGGAGGCATCTAGCAAGCCAGAGAAGGGACAGACCACAAAACCTCCTTTGCAATGCTGGGGCTATGGAGAGGCTCATTATTATAAAAACTATCCATAGCGAAATAAAAGTGAAACTGTAGCAAATCTGCAGGAGGCATCTACGGTAGGGGACGTGGCACGTAACATACCCCGCATCAATGCAACCTTGGAAGATCAGCAGGCTAATTTTCAATCCACAATGATCGAACTAGAAGGTACTTTACTAACTAAACCTGTTTCAATTTTGGTAGATCCTGGAGCAAGTTTGAGTTATGTAAGTCCCAAGTTAGTGGAAATGTGTAAATTGAAGGAACATAAATTTAAGAACTCCTGGCTAGTACAACTAGCTACTGGGGTAAAATGAAAGGTAGCAGCAAAAGTTCCTAACTGTGTGCTAGAAGTGGCAGAATAGCAGTTACAAGTAGATCTAAATATCTTACCACTGGGATCTTACGATGTATTATTGGGTATGGACTGGTTGGAAAGACACTCGACCTTAGTGGACTGCAAGGAAAAGGTCATTTATTATAGAGTGCAAGATGGCACACAAAAAGAGATTTAAGGAATTAAAAAGCCAGTACAACTACGACCAATCACAACATCCCAAATGGGCAAATGCATCAGAAAAGGATGCCAGCTATATGCAATTTAGGTGGGGTATATAGACTCTAAGGAAAAGGCACCAATGATGGAAGAAATTCCAGTAATACAGGAATTTCTGGATGTTTTTCCAGAAAATATTCCTGGTTTGCCGCCTAAAAGGGATATTGATTTCACCATAGAACTATTTCCAGGAGCCTCCCCGGTGTTGAGAGCTCCGTATAGAATGAGCATGCCAGAACTAACAGAACTAAAGATACAGCTACAAGAACTATTAGACAAAAGCTACATCCGTCCAAGTGTGTCTCCACGGGGAGCACCAGTTCTATTTGTTAAGAAGAAAGACAGAAACTTACGCATGTGTATGGATTACAGGTAGCTTAATAAGCTGACTGTTAAAAACAAATACCCCTTACCTAGAATCGATGACTTATTCGATCAAGTAAGAGGGGCTAAGGTGTTATCTAAGATAGACTTAAGATCCGGGTATCATCAGATTCAGATTAAAGATGAAGATATTTGCAAAACAGCATTTCGCACTCATTATGGGTATTATGAATTCGTGGTGCTGCCCGTCGGATTGATAAATGCACCAGCAACCTTTATGAGGTTGATGCATAGCATTTTTCATCAATTTTTGGATAACTTTGTACTTATTTTCATAGATGACATACTGATATATTCTAAAAGTGTGGAGGAACATAAAGAGCATATGAGAATAGTTTTGGAGATGCTAAGAAAGCATCAGCTTTATGCTAAGTTTAGTAAATGCGATTTCTTTAAAACATAAATCCAATATCTGGGACATGTTATATCAGCTGAAGGAATAGCTGTTGATCCAAAAAAGATCAAAACTATTATGGAATGGCGAGTACCTCAGAATGTGGCTGACATTAGATCGTTTATGGGTCTAGCTGGTTATTATAGAAGATTTATAGAAGGATTTTCTAAAATTTCTTTTCCTATTACATCTTTGCAGAAGAAGGGAAAGCTCTTTAAATGGACAAATGAATGTCAGAACAGCTTTGAAAAGCTGAAGCAACTTCTGACTACAGCACCAGTTTTGAAGGTAGCTGACCTTGATAAAGACTATGAAGTTTGTACTGATGCCAGCAAAGAAGGAGTGGGAGCGATATTAACTCAAGAAGGTAAAGTGATAGCCTACGAGTCTAGAAAAATGAAAGATCATGAACATAAATATTCTGCTTATGATCTGGAGCTTACAGTCGTGGTGCATGCTCTCCAGGTGTGGAGGCATTATCTGCTGGGTAAGAGATTTGTACTTAAAACAAATCATAACAGTTTGACTAATTATTTTAAGCAAGCAGATTTAAATTCTAGATAGGCAAGATGGAATGCCTTTTTGAGTGAATTTGACATGGACATACAACATGCTAAGGGAAAGGAAAATCGAGTTGCAGATGCGTTGAGCAGAAAACTGCATGG
Organism: Pinus albicaulis; assembly: GCA_034641835.2. Taxonomy (NCBI): domain Eukaryota; kingdom Viridiplantae; phylum Streptophyta; class Pinopsida; order Pinales; family Pinaceae; genus Pinus; species Pinus albicaulis. The sequence goes on from MU968307.1 coordinate 381,941, forward strand.
TATTTATACATTATACTATAATCAGCTAGAAAGCCAACAGTTGGAACAGCTAAAAGAAGAAGCACAGAAAGACCTGAAATATAAATTCTTGTGGCAGCAAATGGAGGATGATAAGAAGCAAGGCAAGGCATCCGAGTATGGGAAGAATGAAGATCAGGTGCTGAATTTTCAAGGAAAAATTTACGTGCCTAATCGTACAACTATAAAGGAGTTAATACTGAATGAGTTCCACTGCAACAATTATGCTGGTCATTCGGGATATCAGAAAATGCTTACTGCAATAAGAAAGATATATTGTTGGCCAGGTATGCGTAAGGATATAGCTAAATATTTAAGCAAATGTTTGGAATTTCAACAGGTTAAGGTGGAACACCAGCATCCTGTTGGATTATTGCAGCCCATACCTATACCTGAGTGGAAATGGGAGGTTATATCCCTAGAATTCATCATGGGTTTACCGCGAACAAAGAGGCAGCATGACTCGATCATGGTAGTGGTAGACTGACTAACCAAATCTGCACATTTTATACCGGTACAGTCAACACACAAGACAGTACAGATTGCGGATATCTTTATGAGGGAGATCTTTAGGTTGCATGGCATACCTAAGACTGTGATTTCAGACCGGGATGTTAAGTTCACATCCGCATTCTGGAAAGCCTTGTTTTCCGGTCTGGGAACACAAATACATTTTAGCACTGCCTATCACCCTTAGACTGATGGGAAAACGGAGCGGGTAAACCAAGTACTGGAAGCCATGCTGTGCATGTATGTGATGCAACATCCAACTAAGTGGGAGGATTACTTGCACCTTGTTGAGTTTTCCTATAACAACGGGTATCAGGAATCTCTGAAAATGAGTCCCCTTGAGGCATTGTATGGTAGGAAATGTCGAACACCTATAAACTGGAGCAGTCCAGAAACAAAATTATTGTTGGGACCTGAAATGTTGGCTGAAATGGAAGCTGAGGTAAAAAGAATAAGGCAGAATCTGAAGGCTGCGCAAGATCGACAAAAGATTTATGCAGATAAGAAAAGGTCTTATCGTGAATTTGTGGTAGGGGACCATGTTTATGTGAGAATTAAGCCCAAGAGGAGTACCATGAGATGGACCTCTTGTGCCAAATTGGCTCCCCGGTACTATGAACCTTTCCAAATACTGGAAAGGGTGGGACCAATAGCCTATAGGTTGGCCTTACCCAGTCATATTCAAGTACACAATGTGTTCCATGTGTCTTTTCTGAAGCGATATGTACATGATGAAAAACATGTGATTCATTGGAAAAATATTTAGGTAGGAAAAAGATAAGAATCCTAACTTGAAGTTCTGAATAAATTGATGCATACTAACTTGAAAACACTTTTGTTTTTCAGGTAGAACCGGACAGAGAGTTTCTGGTCGAGCCGCAACTCATACTTGACCGAAGAGAAATTGAACTCCGCAAACGAGTAGTTATCCAGGTGAAAGTGCAATGGAAGCACTTCAGACCAGATGAAGCTACTTGGGAGGATGAGAAATTTATGCGAGAAGCTTACCTGGAGCTCTTTGCAGAGCTGGGCTGAAACACCGAGGACGGTGTTACTTCCAGGGGGGGAAATTGTGACAGCCTCATTAAGAGTTAACTAGTATTAACTAGTTAAAGACAATTTTCTTATTTTATTTTCTGGCAAGAAAGACTTAAATTGTTATTGTTCATAAAAAAAATATTATTATTATTATTTTTATTGAGTTATTAGGAGGAACCAATTAATGAAAATAAATCTTTTAAGTTGTTGGTAAAAAGGTTTCCAAGAATAGGAGGTGGTTGGGGAGAGTTGGAAAACAGTTACCTACTCCTCTGAGGATAAAGCTGAATCTCAAAGGAGGAGTAGGGGTTTTGTGAAATTGGTAAAGGGGGAGTATTTTCTAGAGCTGGTTGGGACCAGTTGAAAATAGCTTACAGCAACCCTTGTAAAACCAAAAGTTCTGAGTGTGACTGGATTGGCCATCCAGAGGTCATAGCAGAAGAATCCTTTGTTAACCCGTGGCACCGTCCAGATTATGGAGCTAAGGGGCAAGTGGAGGACATAATAGCCTCCCTTGAATGGTTGGGAGGACCACATCTTGAATCTAAATAATTCAGATAAGTATTACTGTGCAATTTGATGCAGGTTAAATACTGGCATGAAAGGATGTTAACAATAATGTAGATGTATAGAATACTGTTTTATTTTATTATAGGGTGTATAAGTATATATATGTACATATATGCATAAAGACAGAAAATGAAACCTGTTCTTGGCACTACTTTTATCTGGTATTACAAATGGGATAGAACAATGAGATAATAGTAGCTAAATCTTTTCTTATTGTCATTATCTCCTATATGGTATGAGAAAAAAAGAAAAATAAGCCGAGTAGGCTAACTGTTGTTAATAACAGAAAAATAGAAATACGAAATCAAAGTATTAGATTAGTCTCTGAGTTATACTTGTTATTACAATGTTTGTATGAATACAGTCAGTTGCTTTGTGACAGGCACAGACAAATCCCCATTAGAAGTACGCTACTGAGAATATTAGTGAATATAGAACTAGACTACTTAATAAGGGTTTAACGGCCTCACGAACTGTTGATCTCGGTTCTGGGCAAGAACCCCGAACTAAGATTCCATCATTCACAGCCATAAAACCATCTAAACATGGACATTAGGTAACGGTGGTCTGGGCACCATAGTCTAAAAACTAATGGGTACATAACAGAAATTTCGAATACAAAGAAAGCATCTGAAAGGAATAAATATTATGAAAGATAATAACCAATATTGCTTAGCAAAATATCTCTTGCATTCGAAAGAAAATGAAATATACATAAACTTAGAAGTTTATCATTATGCTGTAGAAATCGTTTCTTCAAAACATTTAACAGAGGGAAACGAAAAATACAATATCACTGTATAGCAACTAAGAAGATTTAAGTGCAATAACAAAACCTATCCATAAAATGAATTGCAGAACTGATAACCAGATATGTGAAGAAGTAAGTTGTTTAAAGTACCATTACAGGAAAGCTTATACAAAATAAATCTTAATAGAGTTTCATCTTTGAAAGTATCATGCAGACTAGAGCTTAGCCTCTAAGCATTTAAACGACATGCAAAAGGGTTAGAGGAAAACTCTTTGTATATGATAATAATAATATTCAGTTTAAAACCCTAATGAGCTTCTTCATTAAAACAAATATCGTTACAAAAATCAGAAACCTTGGGTCATGCAATAAACCCTTAAATCCAATAAATATTTATATCTATTCACATTGAAGTCTAATACTACAACCAATAACTGTAACTATGAGATTTCGGTCTCTCTTGAGACCTCAGAGTACCTGTGAATGCCAAGAAGGGAGAAGTTAGCTACTACCGAGTTGAAAATAGAAAATCAGCAAGGGATTAACTGCTCAAGGGTTTGGAAATACCGACTTGTAATAAGAATAACACAAATTAGTATAGGGACCTAAATCTCTAAGCAATTCAACAATAATAAGAATTAAATGATGGGAAATCATAATAAAAATAAACGCAGAAGCATTACATGAGAAAGGGAGTCCTGACCGCACTGTGGAAGCAAGCAAACCAGAGGTTAATCTCTGTAATATCAAAGCAGAGGGTTTCATAATACGAACCCCAAAGGCAAAGACAAAATGAAACTAGAAAACGAAATATTTACCCTTGTAGTGAGACTAAAACCCATCCCTTGCAGAAACGAACCCTCGGAATCAAGTATGAAGTCCGCGCTATCTATAGATTGACAATAGTTAAAGATACAGAGTTCTGATAAACCTAACATTCGGTAGCTCAACTCAAAAATTTGTAAACGAGCAGCTGAACCAAACAGAAGAGCGACGGAGAAAATGTTCAAGGAATGCAGACCTGATAAGGGGTTTGAGGCGGAGCGTTCGAAGGTGAAGCTGAGCCAAATGAAAGCACCAAAATCCGATGAACAACCATTTTACCTCATAGTTAACCCGCAGACAAAATCGAAGAAATCTCGAAATTCATGAAGGATCCAAGGCATATCCCACAGCTGTACTGAGGTAGTAATGCCTAGTACTGTTTCTAATTAAATGGAGTTGACAAATCATTCACGGAGGAGCTGTTATAATGCCAAGTGGACCGAGGCATATCCCAAGGCTTACTGCCGGCATAAATCAAATTAAATATATTGGATTTGCAGATATACAGATCAAAGACATTCCTCTGTGCGTGTTATTATAATAAATCATTTCGAAAATCCCGAATCCATAGATAGAAACCCAAGGGTTGATTGGCAATCATATTCATGTAACATTTTATATTATTGTTAAACATATTCGATAGCCATGATATTGATATTGAGCACTGAAGTCAAAGGTTACGGGTGAAACAATATATTTATGATTAAAATGCATACAACTTATGTTTATGAGCATAGGTTAGTAAAGGGTTATTTATAGTTATTTGCATAGTATGATGAATGCATTGTTAAGATGGTGATTATAAAGGTAAGTAAATTTTTTTTTTTAGTAGTAAATATTTAAGGATGATGGTGATAGACCTATATGGATTAAGTTAACTTTGGGAGAATATTGGGTGTTGTGTTATTAATTTACATAGAACATGAGTTTTTCTAATAATATTTTTCATTTCTATTTATCTTTATGTTCAAAATTTTGATATCTTAATTTTTATTTATACCATACACACTTAAATTAAATAAATTTATATATTTATAAACAATTACAATAAAAGAGTGATATTTCAATAAAATATGCTTCAAGTGGAGCATATTGGTGATTGGGTGTCTTGTTAAGACAGTCATTTGTAAAAGTCACCCTTTCAAATCCCTTTAGATGAAGATGGGCGAACAACCCTTGGAACGTACTACCGCCCTAGGTGGCGAAGAGCCGACATCGAGGTGCCAAACCTTCCCGTCAATGTGAACTCTTGGGGAAGATCAACCTGTTATTCCTAGAGTAACTTTTATCTGTTGAGCGACGGCCCTTCCACTTGGCACCGTCGGATCACTAAGGCCAACTTTTGTCCCTGCTCGACAGGTTACTTAATATACATCTATACCATACACACTTAAATTTATATATTTATAAATAAATATAATAAAAATATAATATTTCAATAATATATAAGATTTAAAATTACACAAACCATGTTTATTAAAAAATATTTTAATTTTAATTTTTGTTATCTTATATATCTTCATATTTTTGCATTATATATTAAAAAAGTTATAATAGTTTTTAGCATTATATATAAAAAAGTTACAACAATATTTAGCATTATATATAAATATCATTTTCAAATTTTTACCATGTTTTATTTTCAAAATTTTAAGTATCCAATTTTTTCAAAATTTTTAGTGTATTGATTTTCAAAATTTTAAAAAATTGTCTAACTAGAATATGAACAAGTTAATGACTTAAGTTAGGTAGAATATGAAAGCTATGGAGTGACTTAGGTTAGAAGTATTTTAGAAAATCATCTTCCATATTATTTAACTTCTTCTTATACCAAAATAATAATAATTAATTTTAACATGCTTTATTTTTAATAATCCAAAATATAATTTCATAATTTTATTATTTTAATAGCATTTATAAAATTTTAATATTTTCATTTTCACTTTATTTAAATATTAAATTAAAAATTTAAAGATCGATTAATTTAATTGTTTTTATTTTATATGATTATTTTAAAATATTTCAATTAATTAATCTTTCACATTTCATCATCGTTATCAAAGTATTAATATATGTTTAAAATAAAATCACATATTATAAATAATTAATATTCTAAATAATAATTAAAAATGATTCATATTTATTTATAATTGCCAAATCTTGTTGAGCGGAAAAGCTCATTCGACAGCTTAATATGAGGAAGTAATATGAGGAAGTTTTTTTCATTTATTTGCGTTCCTTTAATTTAAAATAAAATAAAATAAATAGAAAATTAATATTTGTTATAATTAAAAAAAATGAATATGTTGTAAAATAATTAGAAGTACAAATAAATGTGTGAATTTGATATATATTTTTATTTGGTCCTATAAATATTCTATTTAATATTCAAAAATACAATTTAAACAATGACAAATAACATATTGTATTGTGCACTCTAAACAAATTTACACGTGAAGAAATTTGACCCCTTGTGACTCATGTTAGATTCGTACTTAAAATAGATCTATGCTAGTATATAATATACATTAAATATATATACCTCAACATAATTGAATCCCATAAAATTACCTCAAATATTATCATCAAAATTTATACTCATTATACATTAAATATATACCTATGCTAATTAAATCCAAAAAAAGACTTCAAATATTCCATATGTATATATAATTTTCTAAACTTATACACGATAATATATATATACATGTGTTGACTTTAAGAAAATGACTAAATATAGTTTTTAATGTATCAAAATTTCTTCCCAATTTAGTTTTCCATAATTTTTAATGTATTAAAATTTCTTTTTAATTTGTGCATGGGGTCTTGGATAGATGGTGATTGAGTGTGTTGTTATGGCACTCCTTGATGTAAAGTCATTGGTTCTTTTGACCTGATTGGGGTGATGTATTTGAACATGATGATGAAGATGTAGCCCTACCCAACTTACAAAAACAAAAAAAAAAAACTTCCCAATTTAATTTTAATATATGAAATGAAGGCATGTGTTGACTTTAAGAAAATGAAAATCACTAAATATATTCCATAATTTTAATATTTTAAAATTTATTTCCAATTCAATTTCAGCCCACCCAATTGCAGAGCTCCATTTTCTTCCTCCTTCATCCAACCAAAATATAACAAGGAGCTCCCTAGGAGGAGACCAAAAAATTCGGCCAGAAGTCGTGAGAAATTAGGAATTCTCAAATCTTATAGAGATCATGTCTCCCAACATAGATCCATTTTAAGTATTGATCTAACATGAGTCAAGAGAGATCAAATTTCTTCAAGTGTAAATTTTTTTAGAGTGAAAAATACAATGTGTTATCTGTCATTGTTTAAATTGTATTTTTTAATGCTAAATAGAGTATATATAGGACCAAATAAAAAATTTAACCATACTTTTTTTTTCTATATATAGATATATATTTGATTCACACATTTTTTTTACTTTTAATTTATTTTTTTTCTAAGTAAGATTAATTTCTATTAGTGTAACATAGTGTACATGGAGGCACAAGCCTCTGCAGCTCTAGCCTGATTCAAAGGCATAATTCGCAAAAAACAACAAAAATGGGACTGCCCACGCAGGGGAAACCAGTCCAATAAGAGTACGTTTCGCTGCCTCGTGAGAGGAAACTAGCGTTATACAAATAAAACTGTTGATTGTTTACATATTGTGCCAGACATAGATACCAGAAATTAACAAAACCTTGTGACCAAGGACCTTAACACTAAGAACGATAAACCAGAAATAACCTGAGAGCCTAGGTGTCATGAGGAGTAGGAGGAGTCTCTTCTACAATGAGACATCTGTATTCGTCGGTGTCGTTGGCCTGCATGTCATGGGTGGCGAGTGCTGCATGCTGGGGCTCCTTGGTCTCACTAGCTTTGCTCGGAGCTTGTTTGCCATGCTTCCTGTCATCCCTGCTGCTTCCAGAGCTGCTGCTGCTGTCCGAGCGCAAACTGTGGCCGCCAGAACCAGGGTCACCCTTAACGTCTACAGAGGAGGCATCATGGTGGGGGAGTTTCTGCATTTTGGGCGGGTGGAAGCTAGAAACCTCGACGGACTCCTCCTTGAAGGAAACTGTAATGGTGGCAATGACAAGGGAGCGGTCCATGGAGCAGTGGAAGTGGAATTGAGCTGAGTGGGTGGACTGCGGGGTGGGTATGGAGTCTAGACGGGGCAGAGGCGGGGGATTGGTCGCGGCATCAGAGGGTCGAGCAGAAGAATGGGACTGACCAACGAAGCAGCCACGCCCACTGCGGGTAGCAGGATACCGGCCATGGAGGTGCTCTAGGGAGGAAGGCGAGGTGTCAGAATGGGAAGAGGGCGACGAACGAGTGACCCACCCTCTGCTGCTGCCACGCCTACAGCGCATTCAATGCCGAAGACAAGGCATGGTGGCGCAGTGAGGGTGGTGGGTGCTTTGGGCTGAAGAAGAAGCAGGGTGGTGGCGCCACAGAGCTAGAGGCATAGTGGTGGAGGTGAAGCAATTCGCCGGGGAGAAATTCAAATGACAGAGGATGCTCTGCGAATAGTGGTGGCCAGGGAGAATCTCTATACAACAGAGAAGGCTACAATGTCTCCTTGTTGGTGTGCGGGAGCTCGGCTCCGTGACTCCAGGGGGCAGTAGCTTCTCAGAGGTTGAGACAAGGGGGGCGCGCAACCAGGCAGACGAGAAACATAACCAGGCAGAGGAGAAAGGGTCTCCATTTTGAAATGATGGCATCAACCTCTCTTCTGCAAAGAATTAAAGGGTGAATGGGGTGATGGCTAGAGCAATTTAATGCTCATCGTTAGGGCCTGTGGGTGGCCATGTGGCCATGCCACTTGCCAACCCAGCAGCCCGTCTCCATAGTACCATCATTAAACACCTGCATCCAGGAAAAAGGTAGTGGGCTTGGCTCGGTTTATACTAAATACTCGCACGATGAGCTACAACCTTGCTTGAGATCGAACACAAGACCGGTCCGTCATTACGAGGCCGACTTTACCACTACACCGCCTCCACGACCTTTACTTCTAATTACTTTACAACATATTTATATTTTTTTAATTATAGCCAACATTATTTTTCTATTTAGAACATAACTTTTATTTTTTATTTTTATTTTAAAGAACATAGATTAACAAACTTACCCATCTCCTCATACTGAGTTGAAAAATAACTCTTCTAGTATATAATATACATTAAATATATATACCTCAATATAATTTAATCTCAGAAAATAGCTTCAAATATTATCTAAATATATCTATAGTTTTCAAATTTTATACTCATTATACATTAAATATCCCTATGTTGAGTAATTAAATCTAAGAAAATGACTTCAAATACTCCATATGTATATATAATTTTGGAAAATTCAAAAAATCAAGTAGTTGGAGTGTTTGAATAGTTTTTTTTATGATGGATATAGATTCAACACCATCAAAAATTCCAAAAACACCAATCTAAAAAATTTACAATTGTAACCCAAATTTTCAAATTCTATAATCTCGAAACCCCACCGAACTATGTGGCAGCGCTGGGTGGAGAGGCCATGGGGTTCACCATGTTGTTTGATATCGAGCCTCCAAGGGTCGCCCCAGACCGGTCCGCCACCACCATAGGCCGCACGACAGTAGGCAGAGGGCAGGGCAGGGCAGAGCGGGTAGAGGGCGGGGCAGGGCAAGGCAGGCAACGGTACTTTTATCTGGGTCCTATTTCTCCTACCTTAATTATGCTAAGCTACTTCCTGTCAACTCCATGAGATTGTGATTTCTTCAAACTGAATTTAGCCTCTCTCTGCGTCGTGGACTTAATGCAGGTTTTGAACTCAGAGTCTGTCATTTCAGTGACGGTGACCCAAATTTAGAGGGAATAGGAAATCACTAGTGTTTGAACCAAAACAATATCCTCTATCTATATTTTCCTCCATTTTTAGTCTAATCTGAATAATATAGGAGTGTGGCAAGGGTTTGGAAGATGTCCCATTTGTCTATTGCAACATAGCTATAAAAAGCAGCAACCAAGCCAATGAGAGGTGCTACTTTAACAGTTACCAGATTCCAGATTAAGTCTGTAGGCCAGCGTTGCTTTGGTTGGGAGTGATCCTTTTCTACAATTGCAATTCAACTACAAATAAGCCATTGTTAAAAATCATGATGAACTCTTTTTGCAAAACAATTGTCTGACAATTTCAGAAGCTTCCATACTCGCATGCCTCTCACTTTACTATTAGTGATAAAAATATGAATCTAGAATTTAATCAGATATGCTGGGTAAATAATTCAAAACTCAGGACAACTCATAAGCCACATTACAATCTTTCAAAATTCTTCCAACGATACAGGACTGAGGCAGTGTACTTGGGATTGGTTAACTATAAGTTATAATAATACCAATTCTAGTTGGCTTAAGATTCAGCAACAGAGTCAGTTTAAGTCAGTTGAGTCTTTTAAGTATGAGAGATTTTCGTAATGCATTATATTAGATATTATTTTTGGGATTCAACTGCGTGAAGTAAATCATTTATCTATAACTATTTCCATGAGAGGTAATCGTAATTGACTAATTTATCAATTTAATATGTTAACACATAAGCCTATAGATAAAAAAATGAAACTTAAAAAACAATAAAAAAAAAACCTATGTTGCACCAGGGCACATCATTGCCTTAAAAATGGATGTACCTGCCAATCTCACATTTCATGGAACCTTTGGACACCTCAGAAATGTTCTAATTTTCTCGAGGAGGTCATTGGGAACTGGAGAACATTTAGCCCACACCCAAACCATTATGGTCCAAAAATAAGGAACATTTTAGGGACATTCCTCAATTCCCTCAAAAATTTAGGGTTGCCTCACACTGTATAGGCTTATGGTGATTTAAAAAACAAACTAGCATGAAAATAAAGCCCATGTGGGACATCGCTGGCAAATCCATAAACACTAAGAATCATACTCTAATGCTCGATTCCCTCATTCCACTTCTTGTTCCACATTCACTCTCAAAGAGCTAACAAATTTTCCCTTCATGTTTCTTGCAATTTTTGTTTAGATCCACTTCTCACATTACCTCACTCACTCTTATCTTACATGGAATCGACCTTTTTTTTTTTCACGATGAAAAAAAACTATGGCTGACATATTGTGCCATTCAGAAAAACTTTTACTATGAAAACTTTCCGATATGTCATTATAGCCTAGATCCATGATCTATAAAAGACGAAATCAGTTTTCCACCCAAATGGGTAAAAAATAGCTTTTTCTAGATAATATACAGTAATCCATTCTACAGCAAAATCATTGTGGATCTATAAGAAAGAAAAAGACAAAAAAAAAACCATCGTATTATGCAGAAATAAACCCATCTTTCAAGCCTTCGCTCTGAACAAAGTCACCCTGTCATAAATGGAAAAAGCTAAGCGATCATGGAATTAATCAAAATCTACAAATTTAAAGACCAACGCAAGAAAACTGGGAAAAGAAAGTGTTTTGTGGCCGCCGGATCAAAACAAAAAGTAACCTGTCAAAAAACAAAAATAGTGAGTTGTTAAAAAAACCTCAATAGAAGCTCACATTTCCAACCGCTCCAAGACCTGCTGCATCCACCAACTCATAATGCATAGTACCATACACCCCAATCAAGCCTTTTTTTTGACAATCTATCAGCTTGTACATTCCTTTCCCAGAATATATGCCTAAAATTTATGTTTGTAAAGGATTTCTGAGAGTCTAAATATGTTCTAACCAAGTCATCAAATGGCCCAAGGGCCAAATTTGAATCTTTGTTGAGGTACTTTATTAGAAATTTCGAGTCTCCGCACACCCAAAGGTTGTCAATGTACAGCTTGGATGCAAACCATAGTAATCCCCATAGTGCCAATATCTTCGCCCTCATATTCGAGCCAACACCACCAAACCAGTGAATCTTGTAGTAGTATTGAGGCGAGATCACCAGCGACACACCACAACCACAGACAGATTGTTGTGATGCCCCATAAAAAAAACGGCTGGATATTGTATCTCAAATGGTCGCAGCTGCTTGGATAAGTCCACCTGGCGGGTCTCACCGGATCTCAAATTCTCCCATAAGCAAATAATGTTTTTTGTAGTCCCCTCAGGGCGCATAGAATCAACCTTACCTTTGCAAAGACTTGAGATGAACCGTTCACAACAGTTCAAACCTCAATTGCAGCAGTCTCTCTATCTCTGCCTACAAATGTTTCCCAGAAGCTTCAGAGAGATTACCAATGAAAAAAATAGATTGAATGGGGGCCTTGGAGTGTTGAAGTTTGAAATGCATTGACCATACTTCCAGGTTCTTATTGTTTATTATAGCTACCACAGTGTTTGCTAGTTAAATAAGTGGTTTTCAAATCCATTAATGTTTGCCCAATGACATCAAAGGCTATTGTTTCTTTCTTTTTGTGCATTTCTTCCAAATTCTCAACAAAAATCCAAACAGAGGGCACCTCTCTTCTCTCTGCTACAAACTAACTACAACATTGACAATGATAATTGAATATTCAAATTCCATCCACTAGAAGAAACCTTTAATACAATTTGTCAAAAAATTCACCCAAAAGGAAAAGAAATGCGAAAATAATTGGGAGAAATGGCTATACAACCACTGTGGTCATGCATTTTTAGGAAGCTAGACTGGAATTTACCATTATCATTAAGCTGTACATTCACTATGTATTATATTTTTCATTTTCTCATTTCAGACTATCATTCATGATTTTCCTCACTCATTTTGAGTATATAATCAGCTTGCACATTTTCACTAAATGCACTAGTCTTTACCCCTTGCTTTATTATTGATTATTGATTATAAATTTGCATGTAATTGTTTTATGTAGTTTTTGGTTTCAACTTTTAAGTTTTTGTTTATGTGGATAAGATATTTGACTTTAAATTTCAAAATTGAGGATAATGTTCAAGTTCATGAATTGATTCATAATTTAAATCTTCCAACAATTCATACATAGAGTTTATGAATTTATTTATTATTTAAAGTTTGAAATGAGAGTTTATGAATTTATTCATTATTTAAAGTTTGAAATGATTCAGGGTATTGTAAACCTTTTTTATTTTTTAATTTATGAAGTACTACCATTTTTCTTTATAGGGTTGTGTTATGCATTATGAAGTTCTATAAACTCTAAACATCACCTTCTAGAGACATGAGAAACAAAGCCTTCTATGCAAAGCAACAAAAGAGAAAGGATGCCATGTTCACTCTTTCCTACCTCCTCCTTTGTCTTTCTAATTATGGTCCATAATAACACTTTGATCCTGGTTAACGCATTATAGGATCTTTTTAGCACTTAATTTATCAAGTTTTAACATTTTTCATTTACCATGGATTGACAAAATGCCAAGGTGTCACACTCATGGTGTTTATGTGAAGGGCCTTGAATCTAGGTGTCCAATTTGTGAACACATGGAACACACGGTATCCATGGGCACCTGACACACCTAGGCCCATAATCCTGCTTGAGAGGATGCCTCATCACTCAGACCTCATATGTTAATCTTTTGTTTTTACTTTATTTTTATTATTGAGCTAAGGCTTTCTAACAAAAGTACTGTTTTTAAGCCTACATGCACTACACCTTGGGTGTTCATTTGTAGTGGGTACATTTTCTCATTTATGTACTTTTGTGCATTTCATATGTAGCACACTCATGATTGGGCATTTTCTATCTGTAGTGCGCTTTTGGTTCATACTTAATGCACTTCTTTAGTGTTGTTTGTCTCATTTTACTGGAGGTTTTTGGTTTGATGTTTTTGTTCCATTCAATACCCTATTTGTTTATGATCTCATCATGTTATCTTAGTGTGTGAGAACCTTTCCTACCTACTAAATAATAACCATGTGATTTCTGTAATTCATTCATTGAACTAGATTACATTTATACTTGAGAAATTAGTTCAAAAATTAGTTATCACTAACTACTAACTTCCTAACTTCCTAAATACTTAACTGAACAGAAACCCTAAGGATTCCTGTAGGATTACAACATTTCCGCCCTTAATTCAAAGGGACATCTGACATACTAAGTAAAGATCTAAATTTTTTGAACTTTTCACGTCCTAATGCTTTGGTAAAAATATCTACAATTTGTTCAAAAGTTGGACAATGTGTCAGATGAATTGTTTTGGCCTCTACATGATGTTGAATCAAATGATATTTGGTGTTGATATGTTTGGTTCGATCATGAAACTTTGGATTCCTGGCCAATTGAATTGCAGAAGAGTTATCGACAAATAGAGGAGTTGAAGCTTTTTGTTTCTCCTGCAAATCTTCGATTATTTTTCGAAGCCAAATGATTTCCTTAGTGGTTTGAGCTGCTGCAACATATTCAGCTTCAGTGGTAGAATCAGCAGGAACAGATTGCTTGTGTGATCTCCAACTAATGGCTGCTGATCCAAGATTCATCGAATATTTAGAAGTTGAGACTCCATTTTCTTTATCTCCATCAAAATTTGAATTTGAATAACCAGCAAGATGGAAGTCTAAAACTTTGGAATATTTGATGCTGTAAGTTTGAGTTCCTTTTAAATACTTCAAAAATCTTTTTGCTGCTACCCAATGCCCCTCACAAGGATGATGCATAAACTTGGAAAGTATTCCGACAAGAAAGGTTATATCAAGACAAGTAATAGACAAATAAATAAAACTTCCAACAAGTTGCCTGTACTTTGTTGGATCTTCAAACAACTTTCCTTCTTCGGAAGTGAGTTTCAAATTCTGCTCCATTGGAGTAGCAATAGGATTACATTCCGTCATACTATATCTGTTCAATAACCTATCAACATATTTATTCTCAGAGATGAAAACATGTTGTGGATTTTTATCAACTTCAATTCAAAGATAATAATGAAGTAAACCTAAATCTATCATATCAAAAACCTTTTTCAATTCCTTCTTTATAGACGATATATATTCATCATTGTTTCCTGTGATCATCAAATCATCAACATATACAACTGATCTGCCAACTTTCTTAACGAAAAGAGTTACATCATCTAGGCCAAAATGTTTATAGTTTAATTTAAGAAGATGTCCAGTTAGCTTCTTATACCATGCTCGTGGCGCTTGTTTCAAGCCATACAAAGACTTCATTAGTTTGCAAACCTTTTGTTCTTTCCCTTTAACGGAAAAACCTTCTGGTTGAAACATGTAAACATGTTCTTTCAAATCTCCATCTAAAAAGGAAGTTTTGACATCCATATGATGAATTTTCCTTTCTTTCTGAGCTGCAATAGCAAACAAAGATTGAATAGTGCCCCATTTAGCTGTAGAAGAAAAAGTCTCTGTATAGTCGATACCCTCTTTATGTGCATATTCCTTCGCTACAAGTGTTGCTTTGTACTTGTCTAGCAAACCATCAACTTTAAACTTAGTTGTATAAATCCATTTGCAACCAATAGGTTTGATGCCAACAGGAGGATCCACCAGCCTTCATGTGTCATTTTTTATGAGAGCATCATATTCCTTTTGCATTGCATCTTTCCATTGTTCATAACTAGCAGCTTCTTCAAAGCAAGTAGGTTCACAATCCACAGAAAAATTAAATTCACAATGAGAATAGTTAGTTACCTGAGGAACTTTGAGCCTTAAACTCATCATATTTCTTTGGAAATGTTCGAATACGAGTTGACCTTCGCAAAGGTTGTGTAGGAAGTTGTTCAGGAAGTTGCTCACCTTATTCATTTGGCTCAACTCTTTCCATTTTTGTCATTATTTCTATAGAAACACTTGCATCAACTAATTCCTCATCAGCAACAATGGAATTATCATCATCAACCACAACCAATTTCTCATCATTAAGAGAAGGAAACTCGACAGATTGATCTAATATAGGAATCCCCCATTCAAGATGGGGAAGTATATTATCTGATTCATATTAAAACTTTTGAGGCACAAAATTTTCTATTTGATTAAGTTGTTTATCAACAATGAGGGAATCTTTATCAGTTTCAAGAAAAATTACATCTTTTGACAAAATAAACATTTTGTTCGCTTCATTATATTATCAGTATGCCTTAGAAGTCATGGAATACCCTAAAAATATGCATTTTCTGCTTCGTTCACTCAGCTTATTCCTCTTATGTTTGGGAATCAAAGAATAACATTGAGAACAGAAAATTCGGAAATGTTTAATAGCAGGAAGACGACTGTACCACATTTCATATGGAGTTCTATTGTTAATGACAAAGGAAGGGCACTGATTTCTAATGTATGCCGCACAGAGCACAACTTCTCCCCAAAACATTAATTTTACCTTCTTAAAAAACATCATTGACCTTACCATATTAAACAATGTTCAGTTCATTCTTTCAGCAACACTGTTTTGTTGCAGATTATATGGTATTGTGGTCTAGTGTTTGATGTCATTCTCTTGCAAATATGTTTCAAAAGAATGTGTAGTATATTCTCCTCCATTATCAGTCCTTATAGTACCAATAGTAAATTGTGCTTCATTTGTTATCAAGAAATGGAATTTCTTAAACACGTCAAAAACTTGTGATTTTTATTTAAGCAAATAAACCCAGCACATCCTTGAATAATCATCAATAAAAGTGAGTATGTATTTATTTCCATTTGCAGTTGGTACATGCATTTGACCACATAAGTCAGAGTGTATGAGACTTAATTTTCTTGTAGCTCTAGACTTAGAATTCTGAAAAGATTGTTTGTGATGCTTTCCCAATATACAAGCATTACATGGGGTAAATTTTCTGGGAACTGTTGGAAGTCCCTTAATCCCTCGTTGTTTCATAATTCGAATAATTTCATAATTAACATGACCAAAGCGTGCATGCCATAATAAAGAAGATGACATAGTATCATTTTGCTGAACCAAATAAGTTGTTTTTAATGCAACAGACGACATACCGTGAAACTTCAATAATTTATCTTCTTCCACACCATACATTACAGTTTTATTGTCAGCTGCTCTTCTAATTTCTACTTTACCATCAAATATGTGAATGGAATATCCCTGTTGTCTTATTTGTATAAGAGATAACAATTTTCTTTGGAACTGCGGAATGTAAAGAACATCATTCAAAATATAATTTGGAAGTCCAGGAATTTTTAACTGAATTGAACCAATCCTTGATGGTTTGATTTGGGACTTATCAACAAAATACACTACTCCGTCAATATTATCACTGAATTGATCAAACAAATCTCTTCGAAAGTTCATATGTGTTGGAGTAATCACCACACCTCTATGGAATCCATAATTTCCACCCCGGGGATCTTAGTTACTGGTTTGGAAGTTTACCAACACTTGCGAGTTTTGGTGTAACGGAAAACCTCTACATGGTATCAAAGCCTGGACCCAGGTTTGATTCCCTCGAGCTGCGTTTGAGGGGTGTATTGATTCCCCGAGCTGCGTTTGAGGGGGGGTGTTGGAGTAATCACCGCACCTCTATGGAATCCATAATTTCCACCTGGGGATCCTAGTTACCGGTTTGAAAGTTTACAAACACTTGTGAGTTTTGGTGTAACGACAAACCTCTACATGGTATTAAAGCATGGACCCATGTTCGATTCCCCCGAGCTGCATTTGACGGGTGTATTGATTCCCCGAGCTGCATTTGAGGGGGGGTGTTGGAGTAATCACCGCACCTCTATGGAATCCATAATTTCCACCTTGGGGATCCTAGTTACTGGTTTGGAATTTTACCAACACTTGCGAGTTTTGGTGTAATGGAAAACCTCTACAATATGACATGTGGCACCTGTGTCTAGAACCCAACTGTCATACCATGAAGAAAAAGAAGTACTGAAAACATCTTCCATGTGGAAATTATAATGTGCGACAACATAATGTGAATTCTCAGAAGACCGTCCTCTGCCTACAATTATATGATCTTTATTTTCAAGCAATTGTTCTCTTTTTTCATTAATTTTATCCCATGGTGATTAGGAGCTCAAGACTGAGCTTGGGAAAAAGCTCAAAATTTTATTTACTCAGAATTGGTTGAAACTAGAACGATAGTAAAGGTCTCGTCAAAACGATCTTGTAGTCGTGAACGTCACTCAAATCCGTTATCGTATGAAGAAGTTATTACACTTTGAATGCTGAAGTGAAACTGCCAATAACCTCCAATGTTGAAAGAGAATTTATAAATTTATGTGTTGGAAAAATTATTTTATTTTAATTAAGGTTAAATTAATAAATTAAATTATGTATATATTAATGTTTTGTATGGTCTTTAAAATCATATATTATATTATAATATATATATATATATTTTTATTTAATATTTAATCCTTATTTAAAATTTTAATTCCGCACATTTATTTTAATTCAAATTATTTAAAAACCCAAAGGAAAAATAAATCAAAGGTTACGTGGTAGTTTCAAAGGTCAAAGGTTACGTTATTGGAGTGGAGGTTTAAACTTTGGGCTAGCCCCCCCATTCACATGACCGCAAACGCTGAACCGTAGCCTTAAAAGGCTTTAACCCGTAGGTGGAATGGTTAGTGCTAACCATTAAGTAATGTGACCGCTTTGAAAATTTAAAGTTATATGCCACGCTGTTTTGTAAACCGTTGGTCGGCGGTTTTTAACCTGACTTTTAATGCGGAGATCACATGTGACCATAGCTACCACTAAACCATTAAATGCTAGCAGTTACGGTCTCGAAAAATTTGGAGTGCGCCCACTAGTTTAGGCAGATTTGCCAATTTTAACTGCAGTTAACTAAATTTGGCCCACCTTTTGTGGGATTTTTGCCTAACTTTGGGCAAAAGACTGTTTGGGCCATATATTTCACATGGGAAATCCTTTCTGAGCATTTTTTTTAATTTTTATTTTGGGTCTTCTCAGCATTTTGATTCCATTAAGATAGGTTTCAAAGCAATTGGAGCTGATCTTCAGCTTGTTTAGCTTCGGAGAAGCTTTTTGGGCCACCAGGGCCATTTTGGGGTTGATGTTGTGCTGAGCTGTGGTTAACCATTTGAGGTGAACCAAGAGTCTACTTTAGGTAATTTGAGCGTTCTAGAGCCAATGGAGTAGGTCTAAAATCTAACAGAGGTCATTTTCATAGGTTTAAGCATCGAAGAAGTTGATGTGAAGTCATGGGCAGCCCTGGGAAAACTGTGGAGGAGAGCCATTTTTGGGGATGTTGTGCTTAATGTAAGAAATTTATCAGTTGGTATTGGATGTATGATCATTATTGGATGTAGAAGTAGTGGTTTCAGGAGCAGAAATAGAAATCTGAGGGATTTTGTGCCATTTAGAAGCTCAGAGAAGCTTAGTGCACCGACAGAAGGATGTGTGTCCATGGAAGCCTAAAGCTGTTTGCAGGAATTGGACAACCATTAAAGGGATTTAAAATGGTATTCTCAACCCT
Source organism: Pinus albicaulis (assembly GCA_034641835.2). NCBI lineage: Eukaryota > Viridiplantae > Streptophyta > Pinopsida > Pinales > Pinaceae > Pinus > Pinus albicaulis. The sequence continues at coordinate 401,027 of MU968307.1, forward strand.
TTGAATAATTTTGTATTCATTGTGGTCAAGTGTGGAGCTTGTAAAAGAATTTAATTATCTTAAACCCAAAGAGTCTAATCATGTTGACAAAGCTCAAAGGAGATGTAGCCCAAGAGTTGGGGTGAAATCCTATATTATATTGCTATTGTGTTTTTTTATTATATGGCTGAATTATGTTGTTGATATACATGTTAAGTTTCAAAGAAAACAAATAAACTTAAAACACACAAACAGAAGAAAAAACATACACCTCTTTCAAGCAAAAATTCCGCATAATGTCAAGTTTGAATAAGGTAATTTTAATTAGGTTTGAGTGTTTACTTCTATTATTTCTTTAGGCAGAGTCTGTAAGAGGGCCAGGTAGCTTCTGGATTCATCCTTTCTTTGAAAGGTGACATATCTGGTAAATGCCCCTACAGTCTATCTCTGTATTAGAAATAAGAAGTTCTCACATTTTTAGATTTAAAATTTGGAGTATTTGCACTCATTTACATAAATGAAAATGGATACCTTGCACCCTTTTCAAGTACATTCCATTTTCAGACCACATGGAATTCTACAATTCGCAGCAGTATGTCCAAGTTTACCACATCTAAAACATTTTATAGCTGGTTTATCAGAAAAATTTCTTTGTTGTTCAGTATGCTATCTATCTCCCTGAATATTTCTGCCCCCTTGCCTCTATAATTCTTCCTACCTCGACCTCTATTACCTCTAGTATTTCTGAAAGATTCCTCCTGAGGTTTTTGGTCTTTTTGAGCAATACATAGTGTTTCGGTATTAGAACTATGTGATGCTTCTTTCTTGCCAAAAGCCTTCTCTCTTTCTGCAATTTTCCCTACTAATTTGTCAAAATCTATATCTTTTAATTTCCCACTAGCTTGGAGAGACTCCAAGTAGTGTGAATAACTAGGGTAAAAATATTTTATAAAGGCAGTAAGTGGCAAATCAACTTTAACTCCAGTACATTCAATTTCATGATTGATGGCTTTAATTCCAGAGGCAAGTTTTAAAGGATCATTATTGTTCATTTCCAGATTAAATAACTTTAACAATAACTGAATTATCTCCAATTCAGAATGTGAATCATAAAGCTCTTTTAGTTGTTCTATGGCATCATAAGTTGTTTTAATTTGATCTAGTTTACTCTGAGTAATGTATCTGCTTACCTCTTTTGAAACTGAAGCGGATATTAAGACAAAGGCCTTCTTATCCTTACTTTACCAGATTGCGAGTTGTTTCCGATCATTAGGCTGCACCAGTGCATTCTCTCCTTCTCCTTCACAGAATCCATCCCATAAATAATTAAAGATAAGAGTATTTTTAACTTTCCTAAACCACTCCTGGTAATTTTCCTTTCCGGAAAGGACAACCCCAATTAAAGACACCAAGGAGTTCATATTTAAAAAAAACTGTTTAAATCACTGGCACCCTTAAAATAATATTTTTTTTAATCACTTTTGAACTTCAAATTCTTCTTATAAATACTCCGATCTTTAAAAAAATACTCTGTTTAATCTTGCATATTCAACAGAGATTAAAGACACAAATTTCGCCTCTTCTTTTTTTTTTTATAAAAAAAAAAAACTCTGTTTTAACCACTACCACTGGCACAAAAAAAATTGTTTTTAAATTTACAGAATCAGAAAGTGGCACTTCTGTAGCTCCAGAGACAAAGTTTTTCCAAAACAAAACTAATTTAAACTTACATATTTGTCTGCTACAAAAATCTGATCTAAAAAAAAATGTTGGCAGATTCGTGACAGGAATAGAAATGAGGGTTTCTGTCAATCAAATTCTGCAAACACAACAAAGGAAAATGCTGGCAAACAAACTTCGTTGGAAATGTTGTCACAGGTTGAAAACAATCTGCTGCTCCCTTAACATCAACGCTGCCACCAACCTCCTCGGATGTCAAGCGCTCTGATACCACTGTTACATAATAACCATGTGATTTCTGTAATTCATTCATTGAACTAGATTACATTTATACTTGAGAAATTGGTTCAGAAATTAGTTATCACTAACTACTAACTTCCTAACTACCTAACTGAACATAAACACTAAGGATTCCCGTAGGATTACAACACTACCTACTTTGTCGCTTATAGGGTTTATATTATGTTCTTCATGTTGTTATGATTAAATAAGGGCATCTTAAAGAGAATTGGAATATGATTATTTTTCCTAATGTTTCACTAACTGCCGGTGGAGGTTGTTTTCAACACTAATAACAAAGATTATGTCCATAGATTAGTGTTCCCAACATTGCAGTTGATTTAGTGATTGTTGAAGGTCTCATTATAATATGGATTTAGCCATGGGGGACACTTCAATTTTTTCCCTATATGCAATATTGATTTAGTGAAAGTCTCATTATAATATGGATATAGCCATGGTGGACACTTCAAATTTTTCCCTATATTTTTGTTCTTCAACTTTAGGCATTCTTTTGTAATGAGATATTTTTGTTCTTCAGCTTTAGGCGTTTTTTTGCACCTCTCATTACAATTGGTAGTTTTTAAAATTTCAAAATTTCTTTCCAATTTATTTATACTAAAGGTGTTTTTTTTGCAGGTTTGGGTAAACACTGTTTAGCACATCCAGAGCTCCCCTTTAGTCCTCCTTCATGCAACCAAAAATATAACACGTGGAACAATGGCAACTTTTGTGTTCTGCCCTGGCAGCATTTGTGTTCAGCAATGACAGCGTTTGCTCTTATCTCACTAGATGGAGAATTTTTTCTGCTGGTGATGGTTTATCTTCGCTACAACGAAACGACCATATGGTCTTCCAATAGGAACAAGCTAATGTCAAGTAATCCACACCTAGTTGTCAGCAGAGACAAAAATTTGGTGCTAAATGATGCAGAAAGAAATGGGTTGTTCTTCTGGTGCTGACCGGGAAGGTGGAAGGCGAGTAAATACCTGTAAAGACATCTTCATGGACTTGTAATAAACCCAACTCGTAAAAACTTGTTTAACATGGTCAATTTTTTACTGACGCTCTTTTATTTGTTACTAGACTCTGCCTCGTTCCATAATGTAATCCCTAAGGATTCAATTAATTTGGACCAATTTATGTTTCCCTTGGACCCACTTGGGAAACAAACATTATTCATTCAATGAAACCAGATTGGGAAGGGCAGGTGTCTTCATTTCAATTTCATAAGACTGTGGCCAATTAAAAATGACTAGTTATCCTTATTTACCGATTTTAATTAATTATTTTGTCCTTATTAAGTACGCGGATAAGCGTCCCCCTATTGGAATTGGCTTCTTTAATGATTTTTCTAATTAATCATCTTGATCTAATGGTGTGAATTGAAAAATGCCAGTATATTCTCATCGTTTAAACACATCAACGAACCAAATTGCAAGTGATAACTTCCTTTCATATCTAAATAAGGTGTTTAAACCATGTTTAAATTAATTTTTTACTGAAGTATGATTAAAAATTTACTATGCCTGCCCTTAATCACCACATATGAGGATTAAGGGAAAATAGAATAAAAAATAAAAAATTGTATTGAAACGTGGCTATGTGTGTTGACATGTGTGCGTTATGTAATTTTCAATTTGACATGGTGGTATGTGAAGAGTTGGGTTTGCATGTGCCAAATGGCATTAGCAGTTATGCTTATACGAACACTATTAATAACCCCATTGCCACATCTCCAGAAATATAAAATAAAAATAAAATCAATAGGTATCGCTACATGGAAACCATTTTTGTAACGACAATGATTAAATGCTCACAAATAAATTAAAAAAAAAACGTAAAAAATATGCATTGTAAGGTCATTCATTTCATTAAGTGAGTGGTATGCAATCTTATGGATTCATTTAATTAAGTGAGTGGTATCCAATGGTTTTGTATGCGAAGTTTTGGACACATGGCAACCATATTTGTAACGATGTATTGGATTTATTGTGTCAGGTTATTGAAATTTATGTTACCACTTTTTATTTACTTACATTTCTTTTAATATTATATATATTTGAAATGCATGTTATTCAAACTCCTTGAAAATAACTTTATAACAAACTATATATACACTATTCTCAATAGAATTTGAACACTTTGTGAGAAAGCCCATTTTCCCCTTCTTCAATTTTCCATTTAGGTTTGGGTAATTGTATATATATATTTTTATATATTTTACTGTTGTTTTATTTTCTTGGTTTTTTTAATGTTAATAAGTTTATTCAATACAGGTGTTTCCAGGTCCGATTTGATACAAAACTTTTCTTACTGCTTAAAAAGGTGTGTAGAAATTTCAACCATTAATTTTTGTGCAGGGTTTGACAACGCCAAGAAGGGAGCATCTCACGTTGGAGAGATCAGCTAATAGAGTTGCACTGAGGTTGTCGGCAGGAGCATGGTAGAGCGCTGGAATTTGAATAAGTGAGGCATCTTGTTTTTTCTCCGTGAGGGCTTGTAGATTCGCAGCTTTTCTTCTTAGGATGCCTAGAGGAGAACCATCCTTTCGGACTGCTGCAGATCCTTTATGAAGAACTGTCAAGACTTGATTGCTACAACCTATGATACTGTTGAAAAGGTCCGCCCAGGATTCGCCTATCAGATTGCAACATGTAACAACAAGGAGAACCGACAGAGGGCATAGGCCGAAAGTGTGGGAAGAACGATCTGACTGAGTCTTCATAGCTGAATCCATGAACATTAGCAATTGGCTGCTCAAGTTGGGCCGATCCCGAAGAGTTGGAAGGCGGGAAGAACTTTAAAGCAGGGGAATGCCCGAAGGTAATGAAGCCCAGATTTCAGAAGGATTAAGGGATGCTACAGATTGAATCAACATTATTAACTGCTAGGGATCTTCTACTCCAGAGGGAGCCAATATTGGCTTCCAGGTCTGCCTGCGAATTTAACTTCCTGATAATATGATAGAAGGAGATTTTGTGGAACTTGGGCAGGAAAAGTCTGATTTTTTGGAGAATGGAGGCTAAAAGAACCTGAGAAGGATTCTTATGGGAATTCATAGCCTGGATAATTAGCCTTGAGTCCCCAAAGACAAAGATGGATAGGTAGTTCCCCTTAATCGCTAGCTTTAGACCTTGCCATAGAGCAAGAGCCTCCGCTCTATTGTTAGTTTCCTTGCCCAGACCCCAAGAAAAGTGCATCACTGTAGAGCCACCAGGACACAAGAGAACCCCACTGCCTCCCGCTGCTTTAGGATTACCTTTAGAGGCCCCGTCGAAGAAAAGACAATGTTCATTCAGAGCAGACCTCCACTTAATGAATTCCTACTCATCCAGACAAATTTCCCAATTAGAATGGGCAATTGTAGGAGGAATGGGACTGTCCTTAAGGTTTGGAACAAGCTCTTTAAGCCAGAGAACCTCCTTACTGTCCAGGTCCCTTTCGTTTCTTATGGCGTTGTTGGCTTCTAGAGCCTCCCCCAAAAATGCTTTGAATTTAGTGATAACTCTGGCAGGGTTACAACTCTCATCCCTGAAAATTCTGTTGTTCCTTTCCAGCCACAGCTTCCAGCAAATGAATTTGGGAATCCACATCCAGCCAGTTTTTAGAAGTCTTTTTTTGGAGAGACATAACGGAGATAAATTGGTCCAATTACAAAGGAGGTTTGGTATATTTCCAGGGAGCTCTATTTTGTCAGATCCTAACATCAGGACACCCCTCCATACTTCATGAGCAAAGGGACACTTTAACAATAGGTGATCAGCCATTTCTTCATTCAACACACATAGGGGGCACTTGGAGGGCCCTTCCATTCCACGTCTTCGTATATTATCTCTAGTGAGGATTCTTTTATGCGCTAACATCCAGCAGAAGAATTCAACTTTGGGGAGGGAGGGGAAGGACCATACAAATTTCCATTGAGATGGATCCGGAGGAACATTTGGGACAGCCATCCTGCTTTTATAACCTTCTGATGCTGAGTATGAGCTTGAGAGTGAGCCCCACCCTCGTTTGTCTTTGGAAGTAGCCTTTGATGGAGATTTTCCTTGTAGCAAATCTAGCAGTAACGAGGCTTCTCCCTCCAGCCAATGAGGGACTTCCCCCAGATTCCAGTTTTCCCATAGTCTCCTAACATCCTCCGTCCAAATGGAGATGTCCTAGAGGGTATTCAAATTGCAGGCCTGAAGCCAAGCTTTTATATTTATGAGTTCTTCCATCTGGTTCAAAGGTTGATCACCAAGAATCAAATCATCCTAGATTCTTATTTTTTTCCCATTACCTGGGATCTAATACAGCTTGTGGCTTAAGTGCTCCATTGCTTTGAGGCAGAGTTTGAAAATAGGGGAACCTTTGGAAGTTCTTGGAGGATGATCGAAGCATCTCAGGTGCTGCCCATGAAAATATTTTTTCCACAGGACTCTCTTACTCCAACTAGGTTTCCCAGAGACTATGTTCCAAAGGAGCTTGGAGCCCAGAGCAAGATTTTGAGCAGCCAGATCGCACAGTTGTAGACCTCCTTCCAATAAAGGCATCTTAAGAGTGTCCCAATTTACTAAGTGAAGCCTTCTTTCATTGTTTTTCCCCCCTTCCCACAGAAATATTCTCAAAAGGCCGTCCATTTTACTTATAAAGGTTTTAGGGGCAAGGAGAATGGAATGCTGATATAATGGGAGACTTGCGAGAACTGATTTCATGAGGATAACTTTCCCCGCATTATTCAACCATGAGGCTCCCCAAGCTTGAATTCTGAGTTTTAACTTGTCTAGCAGAGGCATCCAGTGGGCTACTTTAGGATTGGACTTGAAGATTGGGATCCCAAGATATTTAAATGATTCCCAAGTCCAAGATCCTTCCATTTCTAATAGCCTTGCTATGTCTGCCATTTCCTTAGACGAGAAATTCCAGCCGTAGATTGTGCTTTTTAGATAGTTTATCTTGCTGCCCGAGACCTCCCTATAAATGTCCAACTCCTTCTTGAAGGACCTTGCAGAATTTATGCTTGCTCCTCCAAGCAGTAAAGTGTCATCAGCAAACTGGGCATGGTTTATGTCTTTAACATTGTGAGTCATTCTAAGGCCTGGCAGAGTTTGGGTCTATTGACTAAAGTCTAGCTAGAAGCTGAGCACTCAAGCTTGGATAGCGTAAAGGAGTGGGGACAAAGGGAAACCTTGTCTTAGTCCCCTTGAGGCTTGGAAGAAATCAATAGAACGACCATTAACCAATGGTGCGATCTAAGGGGAGGCTATGCGGGCTTTTACCCAATTTATGATGGCTGATGAGAAGCCCATTTTCTTCATCACAGTAAATAGGAAATCATGCCTCACCCTATCAAAGGCGTTTGCCAAATCGAGCTTAATCACCATACCTTTCTCATTTCGAAGGCAGCTTGAGTGAACTTCTTCTTAAACCAACACAATATTGTCCAGAATCTTCCTCCCTTTGATGAATCCTCCTTGATTTTCAGGGATGATGACTGGCATAATTTTCTTGAGGCAATTGGCTATTATTTTGGTAACCAGCTTGTAACTAGTGTTACACAAAGAGATGGGCCGGAATCTGCTAAAATCATAGGCGCCTTTCACGTTCGGGATCAAGGCAAGAAAGGCCGAGTTGATGCTGCCTCCAATCTTGGCACAAGACTGCGATTTCCTGACCATTCTCAGCAGATCTATTTTGATTTTGGCCCAGAAAGACAGATAAAACCTTACGGTGAACCATCAGGGCCCGAAGCTTTATTCGAATCCATGCTATCCAAAGCTTTTTTAAGCTCATTCATGCTGATCGGAGCAGTCAACATAGAATTATCAGAATCTTGAACACTATGAGGAATAAGATCAAACGGATATGCATGAGGATCGATAGGAGGGTCTTCAGGGGTAGAGTAGAGATCTTTGTAGAAAGAGTGGGCTGCCCGTTTTATGCCTTCAAAATCTTTAACCACGGCGTTTTGATGCTGAATTTCATTAAATGTTTTGAAATGCTTACGTCCTTTAGCTTGCTTGTGGAAGTAGCTTGTATTTTTGTCTCCGGCAAGTAACCAGAGATTTCTAGACTTCTGTCTCCAGAACTCTTATTCTTCCCTACTTGCTTTATGGGAGTCTTTTTGTAGTTCAACTTCTTTTTGAAGGAGGTCTTGAGTTACAGCGGTTTTTTCCATAGATAATTGGTGGGCAGCAAGGCTGTCAAGGGCCTCCTTTCTTTTGGAGGAGGGTGTTTTCAACCTTCTAGCCCACTCCTTGAGCCCTCTTTTTAGACCCCTCAATTTTTCTTCCCACACAAAGAATGGGGAACCTTGAACTTGCTGGTTCCAGGCTTTTGAGACCACCTCTTGGAAACCATCTTGCTGAAGCCACAAAGGACTAAATCTAAAGGGAATGGGGCCAAGGTTTCCATCCAGGGAGAGCTCAAGAAGGATGGGTTTATGGTCAGAAGTGCAGTTTGGCAAGATTTTAGAGGTGGCCATTAGACCGCATGTCAAGAAAGAGGTCTGGACGAGGAATCTGTCCAAATGAGCAGCAATATGGCTGGGCCCAATCCTTTTGTTGGACCAGGTGAATTTCCTAGATGTGGGCTTGATATCCTCCAGATCCCAGCCCAACATAAGGTCTTCAACCCATTCTCTAGCTGGGTCCCTGATCGGGGAGCCACCCTTTTTCTCTTCTACAGCTAGCGTAACATTAAGATCACCTGCAATAATGATGTTGTATGGATTGTGCAATAAAAGATAGGACTGAAGTGAGTCCCAACAAATTTTTTTCTCAACTGGTAAGATAGGAGCATATAGATTGAACATACTTACTTGTTGGCCAGAATATTTATGGAGGAGCTTAGTGAAAAGCCAGTGGGGGCTGCATTCTTCATAAATCAGGTCATAAATGGAGTTGTCCCAGAAGGAGGCAATCCCACCAAAGGCGCCTCTAGCATTGACAGCTCTCCCTTGGCCTTTATTCCAGAAAGCTTTGCTAGCATGGAGGAGGAGAAGATCCCCCATCTTTGTCTCCTGGATGAGAAGGATTTTAGGCGAATACATCTTCACAATATCTTTCAGGGCTTCTTCTTTCAACCTGTTGCCTAATCCTCTGCAGTTCTAGGAGACGTATTTCATTATTTACTGGCTTGGGAGGTTGTGGCTCCTTTTGGAGCCTTGCCATGCTTGCGCCCGGATCTTGTATTCATCATTCCTTTGAGAGTTCTTTGGGAGCCTTGGAGTACGTCCAGATAAGTTTTTTCCTCTCTTTGCTTTTTCTTGGATTTTCGACCCCTGGTCGACTTGATAGGGGTGACTTGTGAGCTGTCTGATTCATAGTCTCTCTCTTCAGTTTCTCCCTCAGATTCAGAGGCAAGACTGATGTGCTCTTCGTTACCTTCGTTTCCTCCATGGACATCGTCTACTGGGAGGATGATTGTTTCTGCACCAGTTTCTTTCACCTTCTTCGACAAGTCTTCTGGTTATTCTTGGGTCCCGATGGCTTCCTCCTTTTCACCTGAGGAGGAGCCTAATTTTGGAGCTTCTTTGGCCTTTGGTTTAGACTGGGGCTTCCCCAGTGGCCCATAATTTTTCTTCTCAGATGGCCTTGGGATAGCCTTGCCCTTTTTTATTTCTTTCCATCCTTCTTCTTCTGCCTTGTCCCCAGTTGGGGCTTTTGGAAAATTTCATTGGAAGTGACCATGCTCGTGACAGGTTCTGCATTTGAAAGGCAGTTGCTCATAGTCCAGCTTTTGGAAATGGTGCCAATCTCCAACTGTAAGTTTTACTGCCTCAGGCAAGCCAGCTTCTAAGTCGACTTCCACACAGATTCTTGCACAGGTGTATTGGCCTTTGTTATCTGCTTTGTCAATGAAACGGCCCAGCCCATTTCCAATCTTCTACAGGGAGTGAAAGCTCCAGAAATCGATCGGGAGGTTGGGGAGACGAACCCAGACTGGGACCTCCTTAGGGACATCGACTGAAGGATCGAAATCAGGCGTCCATTTATTAAGATACAAACCCTGATTTCCCATGAAATACGGACCATTTCTGAATACCAGATCGCGATCATCTTTGGTGGTGAATTCAAAGATGAAAAAGCCTCTTCCGACCGCATAACAGATCACATTGTTCTTCAGTTGTGGCCTCCAGTTGCGTTGAATCCAGTCATCCGTTGTTTTTGTAGATGGCCAACGACCCATAAATTTCCCAACCAACCCTCTGTCAGCGAGGGCTAGGGCGATTTTTATTGGTTGTTCCTCTGGCAGAGCGATTTCAGGAATTTCCTCCAGTTATTTTATGAACTTCAGGACATCAGGGGAGGATCGATTCTTCCCTTTCTACGATAGCAGTCGACGAAAAGCTTCCTCAGAAGAGGACGGGGGGCTGGGAGAGGGCTCCCCACCCCTAGGCTCACCCATGGTGGCGGTTGTGGCTTTGCAGTGTTCGTAAACCTACACAGTCTCGGAGTTGTGTGCGCGCGCGATAAATTGACTCCCATCTCTTTTATTGTTAATTAATATTAATAATATTAATAATAAATATAGATGTGAACAATGACATTAAAGTTTGCATTTATATATTAATGTGAATAATGTTATTAAACATCAATATAAATATTTCATTAAAAAATAGGATGGATAACTTTAGGTTGTTTATTTAGGTTTAATGATATTATAATTTAGAAAATTTTTAAGTTTATTTTATTTTGGAATTTTAATCACTCAATTTTCAATATTTATGTCTCTTATTAAGTTGAATATTTATGTTTTTTATTAATATTAATAAACATGGAAAAACATAAATTTTTAAAATTGACATAGAAATTATCAATATTAAGAGTATTGTTATTAGGAGGATAACTTTAAGTTGTTTATCTAGACTTAATGACCTTATAATTTTGAAAATGTTTAAGTTTATTTTATTTTGGAATTTTAATCACTCAATTTTTCAACATTTATGTGTCTTATTAAGTTGAATATTTATGTTTTTTATCAAAATTAATAAACATGGATAAACATAAATTTTTAAAATTGCATAAAAATTATTATTATTATTATTATTAAAATAAATATTGATTCATATTAATATTAATAATTTAATAACATAGATTCATATTAACTTTAATAATAAATATAAATGTTTCAAATTAATAAAAAATAATTAATATTATTTTTAAATATCAATATCTCTATTAATGTTAATTAATATTAATATTAATAATATTAATAATAAATATATATGCCAATGTTAAACATAGAAATTTTTATAAAATGAAACTTTGCATTTATACATTAATCTCAATATTTCATTAAAGAATAGGATTGATTATTTAATTTTGGAATTTTAATCACTCAATTTTTCAATATTTATGTGTGCTATTAAGTTCAATATTTATATTTTTTTATTAATATTAATAATATAAACAAATTTTTAAAATTGATATAGAAATTATTATTACTATTTAAAATGAACAATAATGCTATTAAAATGAATATTGATTCATATTAACATTAATAATTTAATAATATAGATTGATATTAACTTTAATAATAAATATAAATGTTTCAAATTAATTTAAAAAGTATTAATGTTCATTTTAAATATTGATATCTCTTTTAATGTTAATTAATATTAATACTAATAATATTAATAATAAATTTAGATGTCAATTTTAAACATAGAAATTTATATAAAATTAAATTTTTCATTTGTACATTAATGTGAACATTGTCATTAAACATTAATATAAATATTTCATTAAAGAAAATGAATCATAACTTTAGTTTTATTTAGGTTCAATGAGAGTAGAATTAAAAATTTTGAGTTTTTTTATATCATTTAGCTCATGTAGCATTAGGTTATTTTATAATGTGAGGTTTATAACATTAAGTTATTTAATATTAAAAAAATGGTTTTTTCTTAATATTATATTGAACATCAAAACATTGACATCAATATTAAACATAGACATTAATAAAGACATAAAAATAGATCTATTAACATTAATAATATTGGATTGTAAAAATTAGATTTATTAACATTAATATTTATGTTTTTTATTAATATTAATAAACATGGATAAACATAAATTTTCAAAATTGACATAGAAATTAATATTAATATTATTATTATTATTTAACAATAATATTAATAATTTAATAATATAGATTCATATTAACTTTAATAATAAATATAAATGTTTCAAATTAATAAAAAAATAATTAATATTATTTTTAGATATAAATATCTCTATTAATGTTAATTAATATTAATATTAATAATATTAATAATAAATATATATGTCCATGTTAAACATAGAAATTTATACAAAATAAAACTTTGCATTTATACATTAATCTCAATATTTCATTAAAGAATAGGATTGATTATTTAATTTTGGAATTTTAATCACTAAATTTTTTTAATATTTATGTGTGTTATTAAGTTCAATATTTATGTTTTTTTATTAATATTAATAATATAAACAAATTTTTAAAATTGACATAGAAATTATTGTTATTATTTAAAATGAACAATAATGTTATTAAAATGAATATTGATTCATATTAACATTAATAATTTAATAATATAGATTGATATTAACTTAAATAATAAATATAAATGTTTCAAATTAATAAAAAAAGTACTAATATTTGTTTTAAATATCGATATCTCTTTTAACGTTAATTAATATTAATACTAATAATATTCATAATAAATATAGATGCCAATTTTAAACATAGAAATTTATATAAAATTAAATTTTGCGTTGTACATTAATGTGAACGTTGTCATTAAACATCAATATAAATATTTCATTAAATAAAATGAATCATAACTTTAGTTTTATTTAGGTTCAATGACATTAGAATTAAAAATTTTGTTATTTTTATATCATTCAATTCATATAGCATTAGGTTATTTTATAATGTGAGGTTTATAACATTAAGTTATTTAATATTAGAAAAATGGCTTTTTCTTAATATTTATATTGAACATCAAAACATTAACCTCAATATTAAACATAGACATTAATAGAGACATAAAAATAGATTTATTAGCATTAATAATATTGGACTGTAAACATTAGGTTTATAAAATTGTGAGTTGTTTTTCACTATTTTAATAATGTTCTTATCACTCATAAGTTTTTATACTGTAACCACCGTTTTAGTGGAACGAATGGTTAGACTTTTTTGTTTTATTAATTAAGACTAATGTTTACTTCAATTAGAATATTGAACAAAATTAAAATTTACATTGATAAAGATTACTGTGAATTAGTTTCATGAGTAACAATGATGGTAAAAACAAAAGTAAAAGTAAATCAAGATCTGATGTTAGTTGGAAAAACAGTTCCCACAGTTACCCACAGAACTCTGGAATAAATAGAAAATCCAGAGGAGAGTTTGTGGTTGGATCTGTGGAGGAAGGAAGAGAAACTCTGTTAATATGAAAGAGGTATTTCAGAACAGAGGGTGCACTGGGTTGGAGATTGGATCGGTTCGTCCCGTGATCTCCCCAGAACTTCCTGTTTTTCCCTGGAATGGAAGGACCGGATTGTCCTAAGTTTCTGTCCAGTGCTCTGAGTATTACAGAGACCAGACTTGATGCATGGGGGGAGCTGTGTGACTGCTCATCAGCTCATGGAAGGGAGGCACATTATTACCATTAGTTGATTCTGGTTTCAGATGAGTAAAGAATAAGAAGAAGTAAAATGTTTTGTTGGTTCTTCTTCTGATTTTGATTTCGGAAATATGCTGTGGTTAGAAAACTCAATTTTGTCACCATGAAAGGATGAATCTTGTTTTCTGTTACCATTACAGTAGGGTTGTTGGATAAAAGTATTATATTCAATAAAGACAGTCTACAGTTAAGATTTTACAGTAGTCAGAAAGATAAATAGTTTACTTATTATTCTCTTTTGTTCCCTTCACCCTATTATATCATGTACAGAGGTAGGTTAATTCCTGTGGAAGAGGTATTTAATAACAGAACCTGAAATTTAATTTCCATCCATATCTACTTCACTAGTTAAGACAGTCCTGTAGAGTATAAAAGTGGAAAACAAACACAGATAGAGGAACGGGAGAACCGTTAACCCTTCAAGCCAGAAATCTGGGCTAAAGGGTTGGTCGTCCTCCCCCTTGAAGGAACAGGGACATGAATGGTGGTCCGGACGCCTGTACCATTTAAGAAAATATTTAAACAGAATAAGGAAATACCAAGAACAGTAGGAAATGCAGAACGTTCTGGTAGCAGCATCATAGAAATATTAACTCTACACTAGATAATAAAACTCTTAACAGCAGATACAGGAAAACCTCTAGAATCGAAGTGGTGAACGAAATTCCTGTGAAACATAAGAACCCATGACTGGGTGTAAAGTAACTATAGATACCATTGAAAAGATTGTTGACACAGTAAATAGCCTCACGGCGTTATACACAGTATATAAAAAGACAATAACGAAACTTATATGAGAATGTCGCGCTACCACTACAACTGGTACAACCATAACAAGAAGCATACATATAATGTGTGCGAGAAGTCTTAAATCAAATAGAGAAACAGTTCGGCATATAACCGTATGATATATTCACAGTTAAAACAAAGCAAACCCCACTTAGGAGTAGTCAACAATATACAACTGTCGGCTCAAGGCCGCAAATGATATCAAGAAAATTGGAACAAGAATTCTATCCTGCACGGCATAACTGAAACATATTAGGCTAAAACCGGAGCTAGACCTAGACAGGATGAACATCTAAACGTTTCGCCAAAGGCAGACCAAGGGTACAATTCCTTCGAGAACGAAGTACCTGTGAAATGCATGCAGGGGTTAACCCTTTCTCCGCGAGCGAGCATGGAAACTACAGGAAATCCGAGCTGGAGTAGGAGGTATGGCAATACCTGTCATAAGAGAGAGTCCTTAGTCATGTGGAAGGAAATTCTGCTAAAAGAAACAAAAGAATTAAATATCAATGCTGAAGAACAGAGTCACCCCGGAACGGAGGCAAGTTGGGCTATCTAAAGAGGGAATACCTGTTGTCTTCCGAACCTGCGAGTTCTCGTTCAAGCGCCGGACCTCCGCTATCGAAAACCCCTAAAATGAAAAGAAGTTTAGCACTTGAAAGAATGCACGAGATCAACGGCCAGAAAAGAGTCATAAGCTACAGGGTTAAAATAATAATCAGTCTCCTCCATTAGATTCACACAAAAACTCAAACTTGTTCCACAAAAACCGCAGAAGGAACTATGATTTGTCAAGAAATGATACCTGAGTCGAGAGGCAAGCTCTCTGGTCGCTGCATTATCACCATCGCCCCGGAAGGTCTAGCAAACCAGTGAAGAAAACCTTGGCAGAGCCACCGCCTCCAGAACTCTCAGCGCGAAGAGAAACAATGAGGCCGGAATGGTTAGAGAGCCGAGGGTCATTACCAACCCTAGGCCTCAGAGCCGTGTGATTATAGCAAGTCGACGGGGTAAGGTATGCCATGTGTCGAGCAGATAGGCCAGCCGGACTCCACAAATATCGAATCCATTTTCCAAAGTTGCAAATTGACAAATATAAATGCGGAATGGATAAACATAAATTCCAGCACTTATTAGTTCTGTGAATTATTAATAATATGTGCCATGATGGAAATCGAAAATCCAATGTCAATCTAATTTTTATAATCCATAGTACAGCAAATTTCATTATGTAGTACCGAAACATATTAATCCAAGAACGATGCCAACAATGCACACATGTAAGACCGTATCATATAACATTTCTATTTAAATGTTGGTTGAATTTCGGTAATGATAAATATTTTTTTTACAATGGTAAGTTTTATGGTAAGTTGAGTGTTACATATACAATATGTATAGATAGATTTTATTATATCTGTAAATGGAAAATTGTGTATGTATGCTACTTTTAACTTTATTCAATATTAATTGAAATTTTGTAGTTGATATCACATGTGTTTTCTTTTATGTTAGGTGATTTCCTTATTTGATCATGGATCCAGCTATTTGGAGTTGCTTTCCATTCGAAATTCTTGAATTGTCTTCCTCTGGCTCCCTTTATGGATTCTGATAAAGTTTAGCACTGTTTGTAAGCAATGGAAGAATGTTTTGAAAAGTTTTAGGTTGTTGATTCTGGTTGTTTGTGCCTAAGAACTATACATCCTCACTAAAGAAAGATCCTATACTCACTATACTTACACAACTTTACTTTTGTCACTCACTATACTTACACAACTTTACTTTTGTTTTTTCTCTACTGTTATATTATCAATTAATTATTTAGAAAATTCATATCAGCAATAGCAAGTGAATTTAGGTTGCATGGAAGTGTCAATTTTGTGTAATATTATTGAACATAATTAGATTGTAGAAAATTTTGAAATTTGATATATGAAAATGAACTTAAATGTAAGAATTAATTTAAATAGTTGAGTTTGTTTTTATTCCTCAAATTTTAAAAATAATCTACAATTTTCTAAATAGAAATGGCCATCTTAAAGTTTTGCATTAATATTTCATTAAATGATAAGATTGATTATTTTATTTTGGAATTTTAATACTCATTTTTTCAATATTTATTTGTGTTATTAAGTTCAATATTTATGTTTTTTTATTAATATTAATAATATAAACAATTTTTTAAAAATTGGGTATAGAAATTATTAATATTAATATTATTGTTACTATTATTATTATTTAAAATTAACAATAATATTATTAAAGCAAATGAAAATGAACAATAATATTATTTAAATAGTTGAGTTTGTTTTTATTCTCAAATTTTAAAAATAATTCACAATTTTCTAAATAGAAATGGCCATCTTAAAGTTTTGCATTAATATTTCATTAAATAATAAGATTGATTATTTTATTTTGGAATTTTAATACTCATTTTTTCAATATTTATTTGTGTTATTAAATTCAATATTTATGTTTTTTATTAGTATTAATAATATAAACATAGATTTTTAAATTTGAAATAGAAATTCTTAATATTAATATTATTATTATTTAAAAATAACAATAATATCATTAAAATAAATATTGATTCATATTAAATTAATAATTTAATAATATAGATTGATATTAAATTTAATAATAAATATAAATGTTTTTAAATTAATAAAAAAAATTATTAATATTAATTTTAAATATCATATCTCTTTTAATGTTAATTAATATTAATATTAATAATATTAATAATAAATATAGATGTGAACAATGACATTAAATTTTGCATTTATATATTAATGTGAATAATGTCATTAAACATCAATATAAATATTTCATTAAAAAATAGGATGGATAACTTTAGGTTGTTTATTTAGGTTTAACGACATTATAATTTTGAAAATTTTAAGATTATTTTATTTTGGAATTTTAATCACTCAATTTTTCAATATTTATGTGTTTTATTAAGTTGAATATTTATGTTTTTTATTAATATTAATAAACATGGATAAACATAAATTTTTAAAATTCACATAGAAATTATCAATATTAATAGAATTGCTATTAGGAAGAAAATTTTAAGTTGTTTATTTAGATTTAATGACATTATAATTTTGAAAATGTTTAAGTTTATTTTATTTTGGAATTTTAATCACTTAAGTTTTCAATATTTATGTGTCTTATTAAGTTGAATATTTATGTTTTTTATTAATATTAATAAACATAGATAAACATAAATTTTTAAAATTGCATAAAAATTATTATTGAAATAAATATTGATTCATATTAATATTAATAGTTTAATAACATAGATTCATATTAACTTTAATAATAAATATAAATGTTTCGAATTGATAAAAAATAATTAATATTATTTTTAAATATCAATATCTCTATTAATTTTAATTAATATTAATATTATTAATATTAATAATAAATATATATGTCAATGTTAAACATAGAAATTTATATAAAATGAAACTTTGCATTTATACATTATCTCAATATTTCAATAAAGAATAGGATTAATTATTTAATTTTGGAATTTTAATCACTCAATTTTTCAATATTTATGTGTGTTATTAAGTTGAATATTTATATTTTTTATTAATATTAATAATATAAACAAATTTTCAAAATTCACGTAGAAATTATTATTATTATTTAAAATTAACAATAATGTTATTAAAATGAATATTGATTCATATTAACATTAATAATTTAATAATATAGATTAATATTAACTTTAATAATAAATATAAATGTTTCAAATTAATAAAAAAAAGTATTAATGTTCATTTTAAATATTGATATCTCTTTTAATGTTAATTAATATTAATATTAATAATATTAATAATAAATATAGATGTCAATTTTAAACATAGAAATTTATATAAAATTAAATTTTGCATTTGTATATTAATGTGAACATTGTCATTAAACATCAATATAAATATTTCATTAAAGAAAATGAATCATAACTTTAGTTTTATTTAGGTTCAATGACATTAGAATTAAAATTTTTGGGTTTTTTATATCATTTAGCTCATGTAGCATAATGTGAGGTTTATAACATTAAGTTATTTAATATTAAAGAAATGACTTTTTCTTAGTATTTATATTGAACATCAAAACATTAACATCAATATTAAACATAGACATTAATAAAGATATAAAAATAGATTTATTAACATTAATAATATTGGATTGTAAAAATTAGATTTATTAACATTAATATTTATGTTTTTTATTAATATTAATAAACATGGATAAACATTAATTTTTAAAATTGACATAGAAATTATTATTATTATTATTATTATTTAACAATAATATTAATAATTTAATAATATAGATTCATATTAACTTTAATTTTAAATATAAATGTTTCAAATTAATAAAAAAATAATTAATATTATTTTTAAATATCAATATCTCTATTAATGTTAATTAATATTAATATTAATAATATTAATTATAAATATATATGTCAATGTTAAACATAGAAATTTATATAAAATAAAACTTTGCATTTATACATTAATCTCAATATTTCAATAAAGAATATGATTGATTATTTAATTTTGGAATTTTAATTACTCAAAGTTTTTAATATTTATGTGTGTTATTAAGTTCAATATTTATGTTTTTTTATTAATATTAATAATATAAACAAAATTTTAAAATTGACATAGAAATTATTATTATTATTTAAAATGAACAATAATGTTATTAAAATGAATATTGATTCATATTAACATTAATAATTTAATAATTTTTAGATTGATATTAACTTTAATAATAAATATAAATGTTTCAAATTAATAAAAAAAGTATTAATGTTTATTTTAAATATCGATATCTCTTTTAATGTTAATTAATATTAATACTAATAATATTAATAATAAATATAGATGTCAATTTTAAACATAGAAATTTATATAAAATTAAATTTTGCATTTGTACATTAATATGAACATTGTCATTAAACATTAATATAAATATTTCATTAAAGAAAATGTGTCACAACCATCACAAACCTATAAAAAAAAATTTATCCTTTGTAACATTATCCTATACACTTATTCAAACTTTACCAAGTAACTATATAAAGTGTGATTGCTAATATAAAGTAACAGAGGTTTTTAATATCATTGTTTGGCCGTATATGGATTTTGTCTTTTCTATGGTTCTTATTTACATATATAATAAGCAATAGAGATGTATGTAAATAGATTATTAAACAACAAACTTTGGATATGTTTATTGCACAATATAGCAATGTATATATATGTAATCAATCAAACCAAAACATTGGATGTGTATAACGAACCCTGTGGTTTTAATTCTCTTACGATACATATGTCGCTTCGTTTTAATGCGGAATTCACTGTAGTACTGGCATTTATACAGCTTGATTTACATAGAAAATTCTCTGTGACACCTGTGCGGTGATCACAATATGCGATTATCCCGAGGTTACTAGGCTCATCTTACGCCGTTGATTGAGATGCAACTTGCTTGATGACAACTGGTCACGACGGGAACCGGGCCTTGGAAATCCCACCAAGCCCTATCTCTTCGTACCTGGTTGTTCTGCATGTCATTACTCTTCGGTGATATGCTAGTTCTCAAGGATTTGCTCCATCGCTATGTCGATTCTATGCTACACAGTTCGGCTTGGTTGCTCATGGCAACGCTGAGCCCTTTACAGAAATTTCGGGAGGTTTTATTCTTATAAACAGATTGAAAACAAAGGTTTTCCCACCAGGCCTCATTTCGCTCGAATGCAGCTCCAGCTATGACTCAGGTTACTAATTTTACCTCTGCATTGTTTTTTTTTCAAAATTGCCTAACCCTTATTTGTTTAACTTGGATTGAATGGTTTAATCGTTATGAATAGTATTACCCTATCTCATTCCTACGACACAGGTTCGTGAAGTACTAGCAACCAGTTTCCTCTGGCACTCTTCAGGTAATAATGAATTTAGAAAACAGTGTTTATAGTTTTTTTTCTTGTTCAAACGATGTAATCACCATACAATCTAATCATTTTCGTTTTCCGATTTGCTTGGCAGGTAAGGCCTTCGAACTTCGGAGCAAATGATCTGTTTTGCGGAAGGGTTTGCTCGGTTCAAGATCCAACATTCACACATTCGGCTCATGATTTTATCAAGTATGCCCGAGGGCTTCACCGCCTTGTTCATTTGACCTCTAAGATGCAGTATGCGCACAAATTTTGTTGAATGGGTCTTCGACCGTTGAAATAATCTTCACCGAGTTTCTATGTTTCTCCACAGAAACTTTACTAAGATTTGTTTTCTCTTGAAAGTAAATAGATGTTAAGCTTTGGGTCTGTAACTAATTTTAAATGGGTTTTACTTTGTAATATTGTCTCGAATATATAATACAGAGTAAAATATTTTTTCCTGTATTTACTTTACTTGGATAAACCTTAGTTTATCACTTATTCTGAAACGCATAGTAATTTCTGAATATACTTATTAGTATGAAATTAAACGTATAATTTCCCTTTGGTTTTCTTCAAAGTGTCCGGACCACCATTATTTTTGATGTCCATGTATTTTCGAATAAAAACTATGAAGGACGACTAGGTTTAGGGATTGGGTTATTTACCCTAACCCTTCACCTGATAGTCTTCCACTAATGATGCTAATTTCTACCATATATAGTTAAAGAGATTAGTAGTCTTGCATCTATAGAATATCTGTAAACATTTCTATATAATCCTTCTCACCCTTTAATAGAATTATGGGCATAATATCATATATCTGTACAATGATATAAATTTGAAAAAGTAAAACTTTTTAAATTTTTAAAATTTTAAATTTATTTATTTAATTTATTTAATTTAAATTATTTTTTTTCTGCGATGTATATATTCTGATTTAATTAATCAAAATTTTTTTGAAAAATATATATAAGCTAATATCTATGCTTATATTCACTTCTCTGTTTCTCTGATGTTTAATTCCGTTTTTCATGGAATACTGCTACAATTTTCTAGACATTCCTGCATTCGTTATAACAATAATTTACTGAAAAGAAAACATCACAGTAGTTTTATTCTGTCTGAAATTTCATTTATTAACAGAGAGGAACAATATTTCTATGATATAAAATAAATGAAGAAATAGCAGCTTATACAATACTGTTTCCATCATTCTGATAAATATTTCTATCAAGTAAGAACTACATGTAACTTATCAGGTTTAGTTCTGCATGAATACTTATATGATTATCAGTTACTCAGTTGTGGTCCTCCCAACCATAAAGTGAGGCTATTACGTCCTCCTTGCCCCCATGCTCCAAAAATGATTGGTTCGGGTTAACAGTGGAAATAAATCTTCTGCTGTGACCTCAAGACGCCCAGTCCAGTCAGAACTAGAAGTTTCAGGACATTTCTGAGTGTAATCCCACTGGTGAATACCAACTCAAGAATTTTTCACTCTTTCCTCTTTCCATCCACATAACCCCTACTCTTCTCTGGAATCAGTCCTTTATCCTAGAGGAGTAGGTAACTGTTTCTAACTGTTCCCAACCTCTTTTTCACTTCTTGGAAACATTTACCAACAAATTTTTACTTTCTTGTCCAGTTATTTTTATAACAGTTTTTTATTTTTTTATTAAAATAACATTAAATGTTTCAGTATTTTCATTTAATAACAACAATAAAATTACTTAACTAGTAATTTAGCTAGTTAGCAATAATGTAGCTGTCACAACTTCCCCCCTGGAAGTAACATCGTCCTCAGTGTTTCACCCTAACTCTGTAAAGAGTTCTTGGTAAGCCTTCCGCATGAAACCTTCTTCCTCCCAAGTAGCCTCATCCGGGCTGAAGTGCTTCCATTGCACTTTCACCTAGGTGATAGCTCGCTTTCGGAGCATGATTTCCCTTTGATCAAGTATGCATTGTGCCTCGAACAAGAATTCTCCATCCGATTCTACCTGAAAGAATAACAATTTTCAGGTCAATTTATTGCAAATAAAAATGCATTACAATTTAGGATTTCATTACTATCCTACCTCTATATGCTGCCAATGAATTACATGCTTCGAGTTATGTATATAACGCTTCAACAGAGACACATGAAATACATTGTGTACTTGGATATGGCTGGGCAGTGCTAGTCGATAGGCTAAATGCCCTACCCTCTCCAAAATATCAAAGGGTCCACAGAATCTGGGAGCCAATTTGGCACAAGAGGCCCACTGCAAAGTACTTATTTTTGGCTTAATCCTTACATACACATGATCTCCTATTGTGAACTCACGATAAGACCTTTTTCTATCTGCATAGATCTTCTGTCGATCTTGTGCAGCCTTCAGATTTTGCCTTATTTTTCTTACCTCTGCCTCCATTTCTGCAAGCATTTCAGGTCCCAACATTAGTTTTTTTCAGGGCTTCTCCAATTTATGGGTGTGCGAGACTGCCTCCCATATAAGGCCTTGAAGGGGATCATTTTTAGAGATTCCTGATACCCATTGTTGTAAGAAAATTCAACAAGGTGTAGGTAATCTTCCCACTTAGCTGGCTGCTTCATCACATACATGCGCAACATGTCCTCCAGAACTTGGTTCACTCACTCCATTTGACCATCGGTCTAGGGGTGATAAGCAGTACTGAAGTTTATCTGCATTCCCAAACCTCAAAACAAGGTTTTGCAGAAAGCAGAAGTAAACTTAACATCTCGATCCGAAATGACAGTCTTTGGTATGCCATGCAATCTGAAAATTTCCTTCATGAAAATGTCAGCTATTTGTACAGTCTTGTAGGTAGACTATACGGGTATGAAATGTGCAGATTTACTTAATCTGTCCACCACAACCATTATATAATCATTCTGTCTTTTTGTTCTTGGTAACCCTGTGATGAAGTCTAGAGATATGACCTCCCACTTCCATTCGGGTATGGGTATGGGCTGCAACAATCTTGCTGGATGTTGATGCTCTACCTTCACCTGTTGGCACTCCAAACACTTACTTAGATACTCAACAATGTTCTTTCACATACCAGGCCAAAAAAATACCTTTCTAATCGTTGTCAACATCTTCTGGTAACCCGGCTGAATTGCGTAATTGCTACGATGATATTCATTCATTATCAGCGCTTTCATGTCCAAACGGTTAGGTACATATACCTTACCTTTGAAAGTTAACATTTAATCTTCATTTATCCCATACTCAGATGAGCCTCCATGCTTTTTTCTTTCTTCCATCTGTTGCCACAAAAAATGGTATTCGGAATATTTTTGTGCTTCACCCCTTACTTGCTCTGAGAATCTATTTTCCAGCTGATTGTAATAAAACTCGTATATACTATGTAACTTTCTACTTAATGCATCATCTACTCGATTTTATTTTCCTTTGAAATGCTGAATATCCATGTTAAACTCTCTCAGGAAGGCATTCCATCTTGCTTGTCTTGAGTTCAAATCTGCTTGCTTGAAGTAACTCGTCAGGCTACTATGATCTGTTTTTAATACAAATTTTTTCCCAGCAAGTAGTGTCTCCACACCCAGAGCGCATGAACTACTGTTGTCAATTCCAAAACATATGCAGAATACCTTTGCTCGTGTTCCTTCAACTTTCTAGACTCGTAAGCTATCACCTTGCCTTCTTGAGATAGGACTGCCCCAACACCTTCTTTACTTGCATCTGTACATACTTCTAATTCCTTGTTGGAGTCAGCTACTCTTAACACAGGAGCTGTAGTCAATAGCTATTTGAGCCTTTTAAAACTCCTTTGGCATTCTGTGGTCCATTTGAAAACTTTTCCTTTCCTCTGCAAGGAAGTAATAGGGAAAGCAATTCTCGGAAATCCTTCCATAAGCCTTCTGTAGTACCCGGCTAACCCCATGAAGGATCTAATATCTGCTACGTTCTGGGGTACTCGCCATTCCATTATTGTTTTAATCTTTTTTGGGTCCACCGCAATTTCCTCAGTGGAAATAACGTGTCCCAAATACTGAATTTCTAATTTAAAGAAATCACACTTACTGAATTTTGCGTACAACCGATGCTTTCTTAGTAATTCTAACACAATATTCAAGTGTTATTTGTGCTCTTCCTAGTTTTTGGAATAAATCAAGATATCATCTATGAAGATAAGCACAAATTTATCCAAAAAAGGATGGAATACCCCATGCATTAACCTCATAAAGATTGTTGGTGCGTTAGTTAACCCAAAGGGTAATACTACAAACTCGTGGTGACCATACCTTGTAGAAATGCTATTTTGCAAATGTCTTCTTCCTTGATTTGAATCTGGTGATAGGCCGATCTCAGATCTATCTTGGAAAACACAGTAGCCCCTTTCACTTGATCGAAAATGTCATCAATTCTTGGTAAAGGGTACTTATTCTTGATTATTAATTTGTTGAGCTGCCTGTAATCCATGCACATTCATATGGTCCCATCTTTATTTTCACGAACAGAATGGGTGCTCCCCAAGGTGAAACACTTGGGCATATATACCCTATATCTAGCAGTTCCTGCAACTGCATATTCAATTCTGTTAATTCTGGCACACTCATTCTATAAGGAGCCCTTGACACAGGAGAAGCTCCAGGCATTAATTCTATAGTGAAATCAATGTCTCTTTTTGGTGGTAACCCAGGAATATTTTCTGGAAAAACATCCAGAAATTCTTGCACTACTGGTATATTTTCCACCGTAAGAGATTTCTCCTTAGAATCTGCATATCCCACCTGAATAGCATATAGCTGGCACCCCTTCCTTATACACTTATTCAACTGGGATGATGTTATTGGGTGCAACTACAATGGTTTCTTGATTCCCTGGATTTCCTTCTGGGTTCCATCATTCATTCTGTAATAAATAACCTTCTTCTTACAGTATACTAAGGTCCAATGCCTTTCCAACTAGTCCATACCCAACAATACATCATATGATCCTAAAGGTAAAATATTTAGATCTACTTGCAACTGCTGATTAGAAATTTCCAATATATAGTTTGGGATTTTAGCAGTCACTTTACGCTTTGCCCCTGTGGCTAGCTGCACTAGCCAAGAACTTTTAAATTTCTGATCTTTCATTTTACACAACTCTACCACCCTGGGACTAATATAACTCAAACCTGCGCGTGGATCTACTAAAATAAAAACAGGTTGAGTTAGTATTTTACTTTCCAGCTCAATCATCGTGGGTTGATAATCCGCTTTCCGGTCCTCCAATGCCGCATTAATTTGGGGGATGTTTCGTGCTACATCACCCACCATATAAGCTTCCTACAAGTTTGCTACAACATCATTTCTAGTTCGCTGTGGACAGCTTTTGTAGTAATGAGCTTCACCACAGCCCCAACATTACAAAGGTGGCTTGGTTACCTGCCCTTGATCAGGCTTGCTGGATGCTTCTGTAGGCTTTTCTTCTGCTGGCCATCTAGTCCTCTGATGATTTCTGCCAAATTTTCCACTGCCAGGATTTCGTGCTGAATTCTTAAAGTTTCCACTTTTGGCACCCTTGAAATTCGAATTTCTTCTTTGCCCTTTCTTTAGCTGCCAAGTCTTGCCAACCTCCCCTTTCGCCTTAGACTGTTGATAGCACATTCAAGCTTTACGAATGGCTTCATCCATAGTCCGATGATTCATAAATTCTATTCTTTCTTTCATGTGTGTTGGCAAACTACTCAAAAATCTTTGTACCTTAGCCTTTTCTTCTCGAAGGTACGAAACATAACGCAGTAAGGAAGTAAAATTAGTAATATAATCATCCATATTCATCTGTCCCAGCTTTAGATCATGAAATTCTTTAGCCTTTTCATCATAAAATATTTCTGTTAGGTACTTGTCCTTGAAGTATTGCTGAAATGATTCCCAAGTGACATCTTGTTCTTCAATACTATGTATATTCTTCACGTCCTCCCACCACAGAGTGGCTTTCTCTCTTAGTTGGTATATTGCTAATCTGTCCTTCAAGTTGTTGTTATATTCATACACCTGAAAATATTTATTCATATTTATTAACCATGCCTCTGCCACCTCCTCAGCCTCACCATCAAATGTTGGAGGTTTTATTTTAGGAAATTCTCCTTGAAGTTCTACTTTCTGTCTCTTAACTTCTTGCAGATTAGATAAGTTGCTAGATTCTACCTCATTAGGATTTTTATTCTTACTTTGCTGAGAGGGGCTCTTTTCCGCTCTTTCGGAAGTGTTATTTCCTGTTTGTTGCTCATTTTCTTCCTGCATACCTCTATCAGTATTAGGGTGTTTCATCTCCTGGTTTTGCTTATCTAACAGAATTTTTAAAATATTTTCCTGGTCTTGTAGTAAGTGCTCATTATCTTTTCGAACTCGCACCATCTCCTCCTGCAGCTGTTGGATAGTATTCAACAGGAAACTAGTTTGATGCTGCTATTCTTCTAACAATCTGCTAGTTTTCTGCTGTTGTTCAACACTTAGTTGGACCCACATCTCGGGGTTCATCACCGGTTGAACTTGAGGTTCCCCTGTGTCTTGAGGGGGTTGTATCGGAGTTCCTCTTCTCATATCGTTTTCTATTAGAAGGGAAAATTCCTTTCTCTCTGTGCATCATTTACACATAGCTTCATCTTTAGTTGATCCTGAGGGTCCTAGCGTATGAACGTTGCTTTGATACCACTTGTCACAACTATCACGAACCTCATAAAAAATAATTTATCCTTTGTAACATTATCCTATACACTTATTCAAACTTTGCCAAGTAACTATATAAAGTGTGATTGCTAATATAAAGTAACAGAGGTTTTTAATATCATTGTTTGGCCATATATGGGTTTTTTCTTTTCTATGGTTCTTATTTACATATATAACAAGCAATAGAGATGTATGTAAATAGATTATTAAACAACAAACTTTGGATATGTTTATTGCACAATATAGAAATGTATATATATGTAATCAATCAAACGAAAACATTGGATGTGTATAACGAACCCTATGGTTTTAATGCTCTTACGATACATATGTTACTTTTTTTTAATGTGGACTTCACTGTAGTACTGACATTTATAAACCTTGATTTACATAGAAATTCTCTATGACACCTATGCGGTGATCACAGTATGCGATTATCCTGAGGTTACTAGGCTCATCTTACGTCGTTGATTGAGATGCAACTTGCTTGATGACAACTGGCCACGGTGGTAACGGGACCTTGGTAATCCCACCAAGCCCTATCTCTTCGCACCTGGCTATTCTGCATGTCATTACTCTTCGTTGATATGCTAGTTTTCGGGGATTTGCTCCATCGCTATGTCGATTCTATGCTGCACAGTTCGGCTTGGTTGCTCATGGCAACGCTGTGCCCTTTACCGAAATTTCGGGAGGTTTTATTCTTATAAACAGATTTAAAATGGAGGTTTTCCCACTAGGCCTTATTTCACTCGAATGCAGCTCCAGCTATGACTCAGGTTACTAATTTTACCTCTGCATTGTTTGTTTTTTGAAATTTCCAAACCCTTATTTGTTTAACTTGGATTGAATGGTTTAATTGTTATGAATAGTACTGCCCTATCTCATTCCTGCGACATAGGTTCATGAAGTACTAGCAACCAGTTTCCTTTGGCACTCTCTTCAGGTAATAATGAATTTATAAAACAGCGTTTATAGCTTTTTTTTCTTATTCAAATGATGTAATCACCATACACTCTAATCATTTTCGTTTTCCAATTTGCTTGGTAGGTAAGGCCTTCGAACTTCGGAGCAAATGATCTTTTTTGCAGAAGGGTTTGCTCAGTTCAAGATTTAACATTCACACATCCGTCTCATGATTTTATCAGGTACGCCCGAGGGCTTCACCGCCTTGTTCATTTGATCTCTGAGATGCAATATGCGCGCAGATTTTGTTGAATGGGACTTCAACCACTGAAATAATCTTCACCGAGTTTCTATGTTTCTCCATGAAAACTTTACTAAGATTTTTTTTCTATTGAAATTAAACGGATGTTAAGCTTTGGGTCTGTAACTAATTTTAAAGGGGTTTTACTTTGTAATATTGTCTCTGATATATAATACAGAGTAAAATATTTTTTCCTGTATTTACTTTACTTGGATAAACCTTAGTTTATCGCTTATTCTAAAACGCATAGTAATTTCTAAATATACTTATTGGTATGAAATTAAATGTATAATTTTCCTTTGGTTTTCTTCAAAGTTTCCAGACCACCATTCTTTTTGATGTTCGTGTATTTTCGAATAAAAACTGTGAAGGACGACTAGGTTGTAGAAATTATATGCACTAAGCATGCATATGTCCTAGATCCCCCTAATCTCACACTATTTAACTTTATGCAAGATACTGAATCTATTCCACTTGTTAATCTTTTGCGGAAAATTTAATTGCACACACATGTAAAGCATAAATAAAAACAATTGCACATAACAAAGTTGTTTTTAACCGAGAAAGCTTGAAGCTGAAAACCCCAACTATATATTATGTATCATGGAATCATATGACAATCCTCATACAAAGCTTATCAAGCTCTCAGTACAGTACAATTTCCATACACTAACATAGAAGAAATCTGCAAATCCATGCACCAATTTCTACCCTCCTGCTAGCCTGCCTCCACAACTCAATCCAAGCTGATTACAAAGACCAATTCGATGCAATCCCACTCTCCTTGACTGCGTTGTTATCATTGGAAACTCTAATGTATATGTAGATGCAATTCATGCATCACTAGTAGTCACAACGGATAGTCCATCTTGCCCTTTCACCTATCTCTCCGCTGGGTCTCCACTGGAACTGACATGCGCTGTAGTTAACTGCTATATTGTTCAGTTGATTAATGAGTTATTATTTTTGAATTAATTAACTAATTAATTCACTCCACTCTCACTAGTGTATCAACAGTTAGACTAGATACAACTAGCTCAACTGAGTCTAACTGAGTTAAACTGAATACAACTCCATAACTACTTCTTCCAACTATGTCATAACTTTGCCACTTGAGTTCTAACTGAGTCCTCCATGCATTAGCTCCAGTAAACCCTTGGGAATTGTGTAATTCCCTCAGTCCACTGATCTGCCACATCTTTGCACTGAAACAAAGTGCTCCAAGAGAATAAGTTGATGTTTAGTGTCTGATTATTATTAAGAGCTAATAATAATCGACATACATCTATTTTTAGATCAGCGATCTATAAATAAACTTCACCCAATATTATAAAAATAGAATTTCATCTATTTTTCCAACTTGATCAACCATCCACAAATAGCATCCTACAACTTCTGAAATATGATCACCATGTCTAAAAATAGACTTGCGCCAAAATAGCCCGCGGGCCCACTTAGTGAAGGTGACTCTTTTCACTAAGCTTATCACCTTGTTGAACCTCAGCATAGGTTTAGGGATTGGGTTATTTACCCTAACCCTTCACCTAACAGTATTCCACTAATGATGCTAATTTCTACCATATATAGTTAAAGAGATTAGCAGTCTTGCATCTATATAATATCTGTAAAAATTTCTATATAATCCTTCTCACCCTTTAGCAAAATTATGGGCATAATATCATATATCTGTACAATGATATAAATTTGAAAAAGTAAATATTTATTTATTTATTTTATTTTTTCGTTTTTCTTTCTACAATGTATATATTCTGATTTAATGAATCGAAATTGTTCTGAAAAATATATATAATCTAATCTCTATGCTTATCTTCACTTCTCTATTTCTTTGATGTTTAATTCCGTTTTTCATGGAATACTGCTACAGTTTTCTAGACATTCTTGCATTCTTTATAACAATAATTTATTGAAAAGAAAACATCACAATATTTTTATTCTATCTGAAATTTCATTTATTAACAGAGAGGAACAATATTGCTATGATATAAAATAAATGAAGAAATAGCAGCTTATACAATATTGTTTCCATCATTCTGATAAATATTTCTATCAAATAAGAACTACATGTAACTTATCAGGTTTAGTTATGCATGAAAACTTATCTGATTATCAGTTACTCAGCTGTGGTCCTCCCAACCATCAAGTGAGGCTATTACATCGTCCTTGCCCCAGTGCTCCAAAACTGATTGGTTCGGGTTAACAGTGGAAATAAATCTTCTGTTGTGACCTCAGGACGCCCAGTCCAGTCAAAACTAGAAGTTTTAGGACATTTTTTAGTGTAATCCCACTGGTGAATACCAACTCAAGAATTTTTCACTCTTTCCTCTTTCCATCCACAGAACCCCTACTCCTCTCTGGAATCAATCCTTTATCCTAGAGGAGTAGGTAACTGTTTCTAACTGTTCCCAACCTCTTTTTCAGTTCTTGGAAACATTTACTAATAGATTTTTACTTTTCTTGTCCAGTTATTTTTAAAACAGTTTTTTTATTTATTAAAATAACATTAAATGTCTCAGTATTTTCATTTAATAACAACAATAAAATTACTTAACTAGTAATTTAGCTAGTTAGCAATAATGTCGCTGTCACAAAATGAATCATAACTTTAGTTTTATTTAGGTTCAATGAAATTAGAATTAAAAATTTTGGTATTTTATATCATTTAGTTCATGTAGCATTAGGTTATATTATAATGTGAGGTTTATAACATTAAGTTATTTAATATTAGGGTGAAAATGTGAAGCTGGGTTACACTTTTTGCCCTTTTTTGAGAAAAAAAATTCATTTTTTTTCGGTTCTTCAACTTTCTGCAAACTATAACAATTTTTCTGTGTAGAATTTCATTTTGCGATAAAAATAAAAGTTGTGAGAAATTTTGTTAGCTTTATATTACTTATTTTTTGAAATTTTTTTTATGCAGATTTGATATGTCAACTTAGCGTTTCTTTGAGTGTGTGTTTTTTAACAATCAAAGGATTCATAAGAAGTCATGTTATGACGCAATGTTGTATTCATTGAAAATTTGTGTTTTTGAAAAAACAAAATGTGTTACAACAATCTAGACAAAGTCTACTTTGTTTTCATCATATTTACAAAGCCAATGGATGCATATCATAATTACTAGAATTTTTTGAACTGGTCCAATACGAAAAACTGCGTATTTTGGATATGTTTTGCGTCGCAAGAAATTTATTAACATATAAGTTATAAAATAAAAATATAAAAGCTACCCATTAGAGACGACGGACCAATGTAATGCCCCATAATTTTTTCAATTTTTTTTACAATGTATTTTGGGAGATACAAAATTTTTATTTCACTGAATCACAATGACCCTCAGAAATTGTTTGCACCCATTTTATTAGAAAAATAATTAAAATTAATAAACGTTTATGAAATTCCACAAAAGTTATATTTCCTGAAAGTAGATTCAATTCCAAAAATGCTTGTCTTGGTTCCGACAGTTAATTAACAACCTTTCAAGGAGTTTAATCAGTCCAAAGTTGCAGAACCGTATTCAGAGCCTGGTTTTTGCGTAATTGGTGACGCGTTAGTTCGGCCGAAATTTTAGTCCAAGTTTGGCCGAAGTATGTTTTCCGGCTAAGGCTCGTTAAATATAACGTCTTAATAGTTCGGCCGAACTTTTTATCAAAAGTTTGGCCGAACTATTGTATAACTCTCCGTCGACCAGAAAGTTTTGTGGAGCCCCCTACTAAAACACATTTTGCGTCAATATAAATTGCCACGAAATGATTCAAAATTTTTGCACATTTCGCACACTTCATCTCATTTTACAAAGATCTTGGTTTGGGTTCAAAAAAATTTCTTCAAAGTTTGGGTTTAAGAGCATTTCTTGGTTGATTTTATAATTTTGGGTTTAAAGAATTTTTTTGGAAGACATTTCTTAAAGGCGGCGTGATTTTGGAAAAAATTGTAAAAAATTTCTTGGACATACATTCAAAAGACATTTCTTGGAGGTATGTACATTTTTTGAGTTAAAGTAAATCTTTTGAGCTTCGTTTCATTTTTATAAGACATTTTTCTGTCGAATTTTTTAAAGTGTTTTGGATTGGAGTATGTATTTTTTGCAAAAAATTTACACTGAATTTTTTAAAATTAAATCTTTTGTGATATTTTTTGTAATTGAGTTATTGTCTAATTTTTTGAAGGAAGTTTTTTGAACTTCATACCCTATTATCATGGGAAATCGAAGAACTTGTGCGATAAAATATGATCGAAAAAGAGACCCTGAGGCACGTAGAGAAGAGACTAGACAATCTCGCAAAAGAAAGTTAGAAGCCCTCTCAAATATTGAAGAGGAAAATCAACCTCAAGCAGAAATTGAAGCAGGTATGTAATGTAAATATTATGATCTATTGATATATATTTAAAATTTTCCTAATGTAAAATGTGAAGCTTAATTTTTATTTGATGAACTAGTTTGAAAAATATTTTGTTTAATGTAAATAGACAGAGATATTCCTCAAAATATTGAAGAAGAAAATCAACCTCAAGCAGAAATTGAAGCAGGTATGTAAATGTAAATATTATGATCTATTGATATATTTTTAAAATTTTCCCAATGTAAAATGTGAAGCTTAATTTTTATTTGATGAACTAGTTTGAAAAATATTTTGTTTAATATAAACAACTAGAGATATTTTTAAAAATATTGAAGAATAAAATCAACCTCAAGAAGAAATTGAAGCAGGTATGTAAATGTAAATATTATGATCTATTGATATATTTAAAATTTTCCTGATGTAAAATGTGAAGCTTAATTTTTATTTGATGAACTAGTTTGAAAAATATTTTGTTTAATGTAAATAGACAGAGATACTCCTCAAAATATTGAAGAAGAAAATCAACCTCAATCAGAAATTGAAGCGGGTATGTAAATGTAAATATTATGATCTATTGATATATTTA
Source organism: Pinus albicaulis (assembly GCA_034641835.2). Taxonomy (NCBI): domain Eukaryota; kingdom Viridiplantae; phylum Streptophyta; class Pinopsida; order Pinales; family Pinaceae; genus Pinus; species Pinus albicaulis. The sequence goes on from MU968307.1 coordinate 434,214, forward strand.
AAATTTTCCTAATATTTATTGACATATTTATTAATTTAGTGATTTATTGAATATGTACTATTTTTTCGAATATGTACAAATGAAATCACTATCGATAATGAGATGCTAGAAAATGTTGACACTCACACATATGGAGATAAAAAACCTGACCATGTTATACGATATTGTGTCAACCGCATTTTTGAAAAGTATTTCTTAAATGAGCGAGTGACAGTGCAGGCTCAAATGTTGAAAGGTCTCCTATCATCAAGGAAATTAAAAGAAGCGACGACACTATTGGGTATTCGAAAATCAACCAAAGATAAAAAAAAATGAAGGAAGAGGTGATAAAAAATATGAGTAGTGCTATAAATTCAATTAAGAGATCTAGAGATAAAGATGTTTCAAATGTACGTAGAGGAATACAGATGGCAATGGTTTCACCAAGTACTCAAGAGAATCGTTTGATAACATCTATGGCACGAGCACTGGGAACCTCGCGAAAAACTCTGCACAAACATCGAAAATTTTGACTGCAAATAGATGTAAATGATGAACTTGCTTGTTGGAGAGCTATTTGTAGGCAACCATACAAAGATAGACTTGGAGAAGATGTTAAAAAAATAATATATGAATATTGGAAGAACAATTCGCGTGTTTCACCCACTGCAAGACATGTGATGCGAAGAAGAATAGCACGAAATCAATACGAAGAACATGAAAAACATCTCTTGGAAACCACTCAAATAGAGTTATTCAACAAGTTCAAAGAAGAGAATCGTCAAATTCAAGTTTCACTCAGTGCTTTTGTTCAACAAAAACCATGGTATGTAAAACCTATCACCGTACGCGACACTTGTTGTTGCCGTTATCATGTGGAATTTGAGTTATATTATGACACATTCCTTGATTTCGGTAAAACATTATGGAAGGATTCACCTCCTCCTTCCACTATCCGTGAATTCATATCTCAAATTCTATGTGAAAGAGAAAGCGATGAACTATTTTACAAAAAGAAATGTGTTGGTGGTAAAAAATGCGATGATTGTGGAAATTTGACAAAATTTCAAAACAAATATCGTATTGATATAAATGATCAATCATTGTCCAACATGAAAGTGAAATGGAAGAGATATAAATATATCGGTACATCGATTCAAGGTGCAGATAGTGTTAAAAGAATCGAATTACGAGAAGACGAAATTTTTCTGATAGACTTTTTGAGAAAGTTTGAGGCAGAAATTTACAAATACACCAAGCATTCCCATAGAGCTCGATGGCAAGACTTGCAATTCAAAAAATCTCGTGAATTTTTTCCACCGGGGACCATTTTGTCAGTGATTGATTTTGCAGAAAACTACACATTTGTTCCACAAAAAGAAATTCAGAGTGAATACTATCATTCTGACCAAGTCTCCATGCTCGTCCATATTCTATATAGACATGCTGAACAAAATGTCGATCATATAGAAAGCACGAGTGAAAATTGACATATCATTAAAGAATATCGCTTCTATATCAGTGACGATCGTACACATGATACATGTTTTGTACAACATTGTTTTGGAAAAATTTATCATTCATTGAAAAATCGTGGAATAACATTCAATGAACATTGGATATGGTCAGATGGATGCACAGGTCAATTCAAATCTACACGATCATTCTTTTGGTTGTGTTGTCTTCATAAGAAAACCTGCATTAAACATTGTTGGAATTTCTTTGAGACTGGCCATGGAAAAGGAGAACATGACGGTGCAGGAGCATGCATAAAACGAGTACTTCGAAGATATCAAATGAACCACTCTGCAAGTCGAGTCGTGAACGCTGAAGAAGTTGTTCAATGGTGCATCGCTGCTCTAAGCCATGAGAGAAACCCATCAAGAGAAGTGCAAAGGTACATTCAATTTAATTTATATTGGAAATCTAATTTTAAACATTGTACATTTATCATGCAATGATTCTTTGATTGTATTTTGATATCATATTTACAAATTCTTCTTCTAATTTTCCATATAAAGGTTTTTCTGGCATATTGGAATCGAAGACATAGATAGATCAATTGGAAATGACATTGAAACAATAAAAGGGACTCGAAAATTGCATTCAATTCAAACAAAGTCGTCAAGAAATGTGTTTGCATTGGATAGAAGAAAATATTCTTGTTTTTGTGATGTTTGCATAGACAACACAAAATCTAATGACGTTTGTGAAAACAAAATGTATGTGAACGATTGGAAACATACAGAGCTAAATACAAAGGGAAAAATGTCTATTGCAATGTTTGAAGAAATGCAATCAGAAGAAACTACAATATCATCCGATGGTGATCGAGTTTCTGATCTTGTTAGAGAAGGTAACATTTGAATTACTTTCTAATGATTTAAAGATCTACAAATAAATTTAAATATGCATAATTAAATGTTAAATTTATTTTATTGTGCAGGAGATGTTTTTGCTGTAACTGCACCTATTGACAACGATGAAAATGTGAAGTATTATTTGATGCGTTGCACTGAACGAAAAATGAAATTATTACAAGACTATAATGATCACGGATTTCAGTATGACAGAGGGTCTATTATACTGAAAGGTTATTTTTTCGGACAAACTCATCAAAGTGGAGACTTTGTTTACTTTGAAGACTATGAACCTGATTCCATAAGTTGTCAATATAGTCACTTGGTGTGTGTAGCACGCATAAAGTTGATAGAAGTTCAATCAAAGAAAAAATCAAAAATTAAGAGATGGAAAATGTCAAAATCTGATCATGAACAGATTATTGAAGATGGAATTCCATTAGAATTTTTTTGAGTGAATTGTCCAACAATTTATTCTCTTTGGATTAAATATGTTTTAGAACTTCTAGTGCTCAACTAGAAATTGAGCTGCTTATGCTATTTGTGCAAGTGTTTGCACATGTACAAATTGTTTTGGTACAAGCACATGCTCTAGTATCAACTGAAAGTAGTTTTTCTATACATGTGCATTGATGAAAAATGTTATATATATATATATATATATATATATATATATATGTTCTAGAATGAAATTAATTGTTCTAGTTTTACTATGTGCATTGATGAAAAATTATTTACGTACTCAATATATATGTTCTAGAATGCAATTAACTGGAACTAGTTTTTCTATGTGCATTGATGAAAAACTAGTTGGATTTTCTGGTAAAAAGTATGGACACAATATAAATAAATCATCTGCAGTATAGTTTTGTACGAAAATTCCTTTCAGACAAGAGACTCAGAGCACTTCTCCGACTTTTGGTGGGATTTGACCCACATCTCTAATCCTGATTGAAAATCTAGTACAAAATATGCTTGTCTAATGGTCAGATATGTTCAATGTGCATTGATGAAAAATGTTACTTGTCTTGGATAGATATGTTGTAGAATGCACAATTAATTGTTCCAAGTAGTTTTTCTATGTGCATTGATGAAAAACTAGTTGGATTTTTTGGTAAAAATTTTCAACAATGTAAATAAATCGACAAGGCTACCTATTTGAGTGCATTAACGACATTGATCCAAATTCAACAAACATATATATGTACTAGAGACTTATATTTCCAATCAACATTAAAGAGATAATTTGTACATACATCTACTTCTTTAAACTTTTTTTTCAATTAGAGCTCAATTGATACATGGTTAGTTGCACTGAAAAGCTATGTTCTTCCTATTGGAATTTTTTTCATTCAAACAAAACTACATGGAGAGATCCAAAGCAATCTTAAAATTCCAAATGTACTTCAACCATCCAAATGTGCCAAATGTAGATTGAAACCATCCAAAACTTTAAAATTTTAAAAACTTTTGATAATATATCGTGCAACATTAAAACATTAAACATCACATGCGAAATGTAGATTGAAATCGTTCAAAACTTGAGTTTAAAAAACTTTAAATTATATATATATTTTTACTTCACATGCCATGCCAATTATAGTTCAACTAGATCCAATAGAAACATTTAATATTATATACCACATGTGCAAATGTAAATTGAAACCATCCAAAACTTTAAGTTGTAGATTGAAACCATCCAAAACTTTAAGTTTTAAAAACCTTTTGATTAAATATATTGTGCAACATTAAAACATTAAACATTTAAAGTTCATTAAATATCACATGCAAAATGTAGATCTATTGAAACCATCCAAAACTTGAGTTTTAAAAACTTCACATGCCATGCCAATTATAGTTCAACTATCCAACAAAAACATTTAACATTAAATATCACATGCCAAATGTAGTTCAGATGACAACATTACTTCACATTCACATCCCAAAAGTACTAAAACCATCCAAAAATTAAATAAAACAAATTATATAATAACAATGTAACAAAATATGTCCAAAAATTGTAAATCTCACAAGTATCAAACTGTATCAAGTTTAACAAATTTTAAAACCATCTAAATTTTGAAATCAAATCTACTGTAAATCATGTCCATCAAATGGAGACCGATCTAGCGTCTTCCCTACTAGGGTCTCAGTCTGCGCCCTATCCTGTGAATGGGAAACCTACATACATAATGCACATGTACTTGAACATTAAAATTTGATGTTTTAAAAATGAATGAGAATATATATATCTAGAACTTCATGTAAAAAACAAAATATAACAAAAAAATCATGCAATACCTCATAAGGTTCCCTCTCCATTTGATGAAGAGGTTCTGCCATAGAAACATCTGCAGTGGTAACCTGTACAATATACATGTACAGTTAAATATAAATATATATATATATACATAAATAATTTATATAAATTAAAAACTTTCAAATGAAAATGCACGTGTACATATATAAACTTATTTTCAATAATATTAAAAAAAGGAACTAAAGACAACTTGTTCAAATGTTGTGGATGTTCCTATCTCCGTCGCTAGAGTCCGCGGATTAAAGAAATCTTCTATAGGAACCTAAATTCAAAAAATTTTAAATAACTCAAAATATAGATCTCTCTCTCTCTCTCTCTCTCTCTCTCTCTATCTATATATATATATATCTCAATTTTTAATGGAACTTTTTGAGGTAGAATATATATATATATATATAACTTTTAAACATAAATATTAAACTTGTGAAAAATTTTCCATACTTGTGGCTCATCTCCCAAGGAAGTAGAAGGTACATCTCCCAGGGAAAAAGAAGGTACCGCCATCCCAAAAACATCAAATGGAATCGGTACCTATTAAAACATTTTATCAAATTATATATATACATACATATACATGTGTGGCAACAATTATTTATTTTAAACGGTCACTTAAAAAACACTAACATTTGCCAACATATCTTGATGGTCAGACCCATCTGCATTGTTTGAACCAGAGGTCCCGAACGTGATATTAACATTTTCGTCATGCATCATGTGTGAGAACTGCAAATGGTGTTTTAACATATAATCATACATTTTTGTTAGATTAATGTACACATACAAATAAATGTATACATGTACATACACATGTATTTATTACAAATTGTACACATTTATATGTAAAAATATTTTCAAACCCTAAGATCACTAACACATACCATTCTGATGCCCTCTTCCTCATGAAAAATTAAGTCTTGCAAACCATTGCGACAATTTTTTGCATATGTTCGGAGATCTTCAACATTCATGTTGTCAATCTCCTCATCTGTACAATAAACAAAATTGGCACGTGCATTTTCACGTGCTCTTTGTCGATTTAAAGAAAGATCGACTCCACCCAATCCGCTATGAACATTCTCGATCATAACATCCCTGGCTTTTCGACTTATCTGAGAAGTCGCATCCATCTCTGATCGCAAAGTTTCGACTCGAAACGGTCGACTCACCAATGGCGGCTCAGGGCGAGGCAACTCCACATCTCGCTTAGCGCCCTTACGGTCATATAATTGACCTTTCCCCGGGCCAAAAAATTCTGAAGGAAGGTCATTGTAGTTGGGTTTCATACCCAAAAAAAATTCTGCATAAAACATTTGTGCAAAATAAACAAGAACCTCATCGTTCCATGGAAGCCTTCCAAAGGCCGCAAGATGCCGATCATACAAATAATGAGCTTTGTCTGGGTGCTTGAAATACTGCACCTTCAACATTTTTCTTTTTGGCCCTTCGTTATAATTAAAATTGACTTGGCCACTTCTTTTGTAACTTTTTGTTTTACGTCCTCCCATTTATCGGGACCCATCACTATTTATTTTCTCTTTCTCATCATTTCTACAAATGAATCAGTCATTGGCCCAAGATTTCTGTACACATTTACCATTTCACCCAATGAATGTGTAACTATTTCAAGGCTTTGTCGACTCTCAGTAGGTAGAGACAAAGCCACGAGATCTCTTTGAAATTTTTCATGAAGTCTTTCACACCTTTGTAAGGTGCATTCCGCCATGTTGGTTTCCCATGGTATATCAGTAATCTCGGCCGGATAAGTTGTGTTGGGTTGACAGCCTTCTTCTTGAATGTAGCGGGCTGCCCTGCGTCTATTTTGACCACTAGCTCGAACATTTTCGGCCTCTGCATCAATATATATAAAATTTCGTATATTAGAAAAAACACATGTAAAAAAAGTTGTACAAATTTAATGAAAAAATATTGAAATTGATGGCAACCTTGATGTTGTTGGTTAACATCACCTCCAACATGACCCTGCTGAGAACCAACCCCAGAATGACGCTGCTGAGAACCAGACCCACAATGACCCTGTTGAGAACCAGATGCGGTTGATTGGCCTTCGAGGGAATAAATATCACCCCCTTCCCGCAACCTGCTACCACTCATACCTTGACCGGTTGAACCTTGGCCACGCTCCATGGATGGAGTTGAAACCCTTCTCCTCTTACCTCCTAAAAATTAAAATATGAAACTTATTAACAACTAAATTAACTCAAAGTTAATAAAAAAAATCAATTCCATATGTACACATGTATGGAGATTTAAGATTATATTTAAATACCGTGAACATTCCCCGATCCCTGAACCTCCATATGGGATTCGGCTGATCTTCGTTGTTCATCCTCCATGATATATATCTATTGGTCGACATTTACACAAAATAGATTTCAAAAAATCATTTTGTAATTTAGTGTACACAAATTATGTAGAACACAACTTTCAAAGAAATAATTGATCATGTGTGAAACTAAATTTAATCGAAAAAGAAATTATAAAAATGATAAGTTCACCAAATTGCGCTTTACATGGTGGGAGCACATTTGGTATAAAATTTACCACTTATACACTTTAGTTTGTGGGAGAAATGACACATGTACATAGTTTACCTTAAATTTGTTGTGTTTTATGGATATTAAAATGAATAACTTCTATTTAGATCCATTCCAGGGATTGACTGTAGGGGCATTTACTAGATATGTCACCTTTCATAAAAGATGAGATCCAGAGGCTACCTGGCCCTTTACAGACTCTGCCTATAGAACTTGTAGAAGTAAACACTAGAGGCATTAACTATATCAAATAACGTTTTCATGCTCAGACATGGGAATGTGTCTTTTTCCCTACGCAAAAAAATAGTTCAAGGTAGTTAATCTTCATAGACACGTCATCAAGCAGGTCAATGTGATCATCCCCAACTTACTTTTCATGAAATTAGGCTTGGAATCCTCTACAACCTTGTGGATGGAGTTGAATGGGAACTAGGTCAAGGCCTTTACAAAATACATGCTAGTGAATAACACTTACTAGGTTATGCCAACAAATAAAGTGGCAAAAATGTTTTCTCCTCGAGGTTGTCCAATTGGGTGTGTAATACCAACTTCACCCATTTCCTAACGGGTTTCTCTCTTAGGTTACAAATGTCTTCCACTTTATTAGTTATATATTTTTCAATTTCCCGTGGATTCCTTGAATTTTTTCTCCTACCATCTCCCTCTCTCACTCCCCAAATTATTGTCATCAAACATGCCCCATTGAGGATTTGGAGCAATGTTTGCACCATACTTAGAACTGTCATTGCTGCTAATTGAAATTGGAGTCATGTATACTAGATTGCTTGCTTAAGTGGCTCTTACTTGGAAAATATCCTAAGATGGTTTGACATGATGGTCATATGAGGTTGGAAGCTACTTCGTGTAATTTTCTTTAAATCTTCAAAAAACAGAGAAAAAATGTCATTTTCAATCATTTTTTATTAGCTTTTGCATACAGCAGATGTTATCACAATTGAGACACAATCATGTTCCATGAGCATGAATTATGAATGTCGCAAGCCACATTGCAAGGAAATTTGCATTCATTTTAGGCAAAAGAAGGCTATGACATTAAGGTCCATGCTAGAAAAAATTATGCAAATAAGGTTGCTAAGTCTTGATACTTACACCATGTGTTTCAAAGCCATAGTGAAGGTTGGCTTTGAGAGTGTCCTCTCAAAGCCCTGTCTTGAGATGAAATTTAATTCAATGTCTCTTAGAGTTGCAAGGTGGAATTGATAGAACTATTTGATTTCTTTACCATAGATGGATATCTCCTTTCATCTATACCTTTCTCTACCATCTTATTTCCAAGTGAAATGAGAATTTTCACATTTTGAATGCCATTACCATGTAATTTGGTAGTCTACTAGCTAGGCCTATCACAAGTAAGGTCGTCATACCAAACTATTTCTCTTTCTCAACTCAGTGACCATGACTCTCTTCTCACACTACTTACCATATAAGATCTTCAATTGTACATGTCACGCAAAGTTGGGGGTTATAGGTCTACACCTATGAGGTAAAGTTACATATTTTATGTCATTGTGGTCCTTAAATTTGGAGGTGTTCCACCTGCAAAAGTAGGCATTAAATATGGATGAAAAGGATGGATGACTCCATTGATGACCTTACTGAGGAATTTGATGCACACAATATTGACTTTGAAGATGGTTTAGAAGATGTTGAAGAAGTTGTAGATTTTGGTGTTGTCACTGAATGTTTCTTTGTTGTACTTGATCAAGACATGTAATTTAACTTTACGAGCAGATTGAAGACCTTGAAGAGGTTTTAGATTTTGTTATTCTCATTGAAGGTTTTTGTCTAGTTTTGTTTCTTAAACCATCATTTCCATAGGACATTATTGTGAATAGATTCTTGACCTTGATGAGAGGATATGATACCTTGAAGAGGCTACATCTTTTGGTGACGTCACTAATTGTTTCTCTATTATTATGTTTATTAAACATATCGCTTAGGACGAGGCAACTCCACATATATTGTACAATTTATGGGACAAAAATCAATATGTAGAAATATTCACTTGGTTTTTATAATTGGATAGAAGAATGACTTAAAATGACCTTGTATGTCTTCTCATTTTAGAGCTCAAATTTTTAGGAAGGATTTAAGTATCCACCTTTCAAGAATCACTAGAAGAGGTTGATAAAGAATATAGGAAGACAAAAAACTAACCAGTGGTGTAATAAATGAATTTCTTGGGAGGTAGATTGGCATATGGACTTTTGGTAGCTATAACGTTTCCAAATAAGTAAATGTATTTGAAAACCAAACCTCTAGTTTATTTTGGTTTAGACAAGGTCTAGAATTTGAAAAGTGAATTCCCTCTTTCTTCCTCTTACATGTCCAATGATCGAAATCTGGATTGAGGGAAAAAAATTTCCTAAATAAAAATTTTGCATTTTATTTGTTGTACACATGAGTTTTTAAAAGCTAATTAACTCATAAATTTCTCACAAAATACACTTAAAGCTTGACACAAACCCCTTCCCAATTGGCTAAATTTAGACGATCCTAAACACATTTTTATTTAACTAATGAGGGAGATAGCCCAATAAAACTAGTTTGTCCATATTCAAATCAAGTTGGTATCAAAGTACAATTTAGCTCATTTTAGTAAAGGTTAGTTAGAAGAATTAGCTATTGGTTTATGTCTTCAATTTCCTCTCAAAATGAATGAGTACGTGCTTTTGAGAGACACACTAGAGGAATAAGGTCCAAATTTTTGATGAAAATGTGCTATGAAAGTAAAGGGTTAAAGGCAAACATGTACAAGGCATAGTTGAGTACAAGGCATAGTTGAGCCAAATTTTGTTGAGGAAGGGCCTAATTATTTGGGTCTTGGTTATGGAAAACATAATGGAGAATGCTCCAAAGCCAATGAGGCACATGAAGTTGTTCCAAGAAGGAATTTTATTTCGTGTTCATTACCTCAAGCTTGTGAAGTTTGTGTTCATGATGAATGGAAAATTTTGACACCCACTTTGCAAGAAGATGTTAATAAACATGCAGCTAATGAGAATGTAAAAGAAGAAAATGTTAAAAGCTCTATCTAGTCATTTAATTGATTGCTAGTATTCAGAGGACAACCACTACCTCATTGGCATCAGAAAGGTCACCTTGTAGACAAGTGTTGGACTTTGTATCCAACAAGTCATCCGCAACATTTGAAGAAGGTGGAAAGAGATAATGATAAGAATGGAAAAGAGGATTCCATAATCGATGAGGGTCAAGATGATTCACATGATGAAGTGCAGCTAAAATATGCGCCATTCTAATGGTTTGTTAACAGATGGTTAGATTTCTTATCCAATTAAGGCCTTGCATGTATTTTGATGTTTCATGAATTTCTTTGCAAATTCAAAGTATGGTGCATGTTGCATGAAGAAAGATGTTGAAAGTAGAGTTATGTTGACACTTAAATGCAACAAATATGGAAATTTGTACATGAGCTCTATTATTTGACTTGAGAGTCAGTTGTTTGAAGAGGCATGTTTTGTTGACTTGTGTTTGGTTGATGGTTTTGTACACCAATATGTAAGAGTACAAGGAGATATTCACATGATGTGAATTTTCTTTTCTTTGAAGGAGAAAAATGATATGTCAGCGAGCTATGTTTCTTGCATGATGTGTTTTCAGTTTGATGGTTTTGTTTGTGACAAGACGTCACAAGATTTTGGGAAGGTCCACTCTTGAGCGAGAGCCTCATGATTACAACCTAATCATGAGAATCAAATGAGAGTGCATCCTTATTTTGAAAACAAATAGGATTCTGAGCTACCTAGGACTCAAACCATTATTTTTAAATTTGAAATATCATGGTGTGTTGTTTCAATGCCTAAATCCACAAACCTAACATAAATTGTTTTATTCCTTTTTTGCAAGATTTAGTTGGTTATATTAAAAGTCAGTTGAATTTAAAATTCTTGGCTTAGTGGCATGAACCAAACATATTGTACATGTATTAAATTCAAGGAATTTCGCTCTCCCAATCATTTCTAAATCACCCATATCACGAAGAAAACATGTTTTAAAAGAACATACTTTGGTATGGGAAAGACCTTAGGTTTCAAATATTATAAGAAGGTTTTTGATATGGTTGAGAGAATGTGGAAAATAGAATCCATAAAAAAATTATTTTTCAAAACGTATTACTTTCAAAGTATCAACAAGGAACATGTACAAAGGTGTTCAATGAATTAACGCTATTTATTTAAATTCCATGATGTATATCTTACTCATAATTTTAAAAAATTATTAAATAATGATCTAGATTGGATAATTATATTATTTGTCATATATTTTGATGCTTATAGACTGAAAAAAATGAAAGAATCAACTTGTAGGGTCATTTTAATGGTGGGTGGAGAATTGGGGTCTAAAACCTTTTGGAGTAATTTTGAGGCATTAAATGACATTTCTGGGGGTCAAACGATTATCCCTTGTGTCGAAATCTTGACCATTATTCTACACTTAAAGACATATCCAATGGTGCAAGAAAAACATCAAACGAAGTTCATTCAAAATTTATGCCTTTAGTAAGTTGACCTATCATGTTGACCACCATGGTATGAGAGAATGACATCTTAGCCCCATTACTCATGCATGGAAAGCTAGCTACATGTGGAATTTTAACAAGACTCTAAAAGGTCTAAAATCACAAACCTCGTTAATGGTTGACAAAGTCAAATCTTACACCTAGTTGGCTATCACACTATGTTAAATACTTGGCCACTAGGAGGAATAAGAGTTCCATTTTGTGTTATTGTATTTTGTTCCATAGTTGAAAATACAACTAGGAATGTGAAGTTAGAGAGAAAAATGTATGAAGTTAAATTTTTATAGCAACCTTACCCGCTAAAAGTCTTAGCTAACTCTAGAGAGATTACCTCTTTCTTTGTACTCACATATTTTCCATACCAGAAAAGAGAGAGTAGAGCATGTTTACATTTTAGTGTTGTTTTTCTCCCATAAGGATTTCCTAGGGAAAAAGGATTCTAGAGCATCATTACTTTTTAGGGTTGCTTGTCTCCCATATAAGGATTTCCTAGGAAAATAATTGTGTTGATTGTCTAGAGATATGTATGTGTGTGTTTAATTATGTTCTCTATTTCTTACGTTGTGTTTCATTATGTTTTATATTTCTTACATTTCTGCCCTCCTATTTTTCTTTCCAATCAAGGTTTATAAAGTAACATGAGAAGCAACATGAGACTTGGAACAATCATTTTCATTATCTATATGGAAGGCAAGAAGGATTATATCCCCTTAAGCTTAAGCTTATGTAGTTTGTCAATTTTTATCATATATTTTTTTGGTAAGGGTAAATGTTTTTTTATCTATAGTACAAGTCATGAGTTCCCCAATTTTACCTCATGTAAAGCATGATTCTAGGATTACTACAATTTGTACTTGGTTTTTTATTGTGATGATGCTCTGTCTCAATCACTTGGCCATCTCTCAATGGGTAGTTAAATCTTTATAACAATACTTAATTAAAATTTATCTATTTGTATTATGTGAAATTATGTAAAAAATGGTATACTACTTTTCATAAAATTGGGTTGAGTTTATCATAAATTTCAATGAAAGTTGATTAAATATGTTTTCTTTAAAAGGATCTAACAATTTTTTTAAGGTATGAATTTGCAATTTTGTATGGCTCTCTATCAACCTTCACTTCCTCATTTCTAGAAAAAATCTACTTGCTCATTCGTATACCCACTTTCTATTCAAATGCATGAGTTTTGAACTCTCGGTAACTATGTTTTTCCACGCAGGAAAATTATGTCACATTTTATACTAACTCTAAATATTATTTTTAAGTTTGAATTACTGTTATTCTTTTATATAATTTAACATTAGATATAAGTTTAAATTGAAAGCTACTTGACGAGATTCTTGACTCGAAGGTGATGGAAAACCCTAAGATTTCATGCGCTTTCGACTTTCTCTCATCTGCCACCAAGGCCATTCTCGGCTCTGCGGTCCCCGGAAGTCTGCATGTGCTTCAGCTTCAAGTGACGCCCTGCTACTCTCGAGGCTTCGCGGAGGAATTCTTGCATATTTGCCTCTTAGTTTACTCTACTCCCTCTGCAACTGACCAAAAGGCAACGTTCCTAACATAGCTACTCGTTGAAATCCGCCAGGCTACGGTGTCTTTTCCAGCATTGGCTTGCTATGCAGGCCTGAGGGAAATAGAACCCACTCTCAGGGAAATCTCCAAGATTGCGAGGAGCCTCTGCGCATTTTCTGGCAGCGCGCAAGGCTACATTCGCTCCAGCATTCCCCTGCCTCTCATGCGGGTTATCTTGGAGAGCTCTAGTCTGAGCAACCTTCACATCAAGGATATAGGAAAAAAAACAGAAGTTGTCCTGGATTGCAGCGTGTTGAACAGGGCTGCCATTCCGGCAATCAAGCTTAGCCCTATTCGCCAGAGCTACCTAGATCTCTCAACTCCTTTTTTCCAGATTCATATTTCAATCGCCTCTGGAAAAAATATTCTGCTTCGGGTGCGCTCCACCGATTTGGTCCAGAGCCTTGCGCTTGCTCTCGAACACAAGCTAGGGATTCCCTCTTCTCTTCAGCGGCTTCACTACGGAGGTAAAAATCTTGAGGCTTCTCTTCCCCTCTCTTTTATAACATTGAAAGAGATGCTTCTATTGTTTTAACCTTCCGTTTGCGATGGGGAGCTGCTGGGCAGCCTTCTTCTACTCCAAGGGGAGCAGCTGGACAACCTTCCTCTGCTCCAGCTTTCTCGTATAGGGATGTTGTCCATGCGCAGCCTCCCAAGAACACTGCTCAACCCTTTGAAGCCCCCAATACCTTTTTGGTTGACAAACTGGAGGAAGTCCCCTCCATAGAAATTTCTCATCCGGATCTTGAAGATCAGCTTCAAAAATTTTCTGAATCAGCCATCATATGCCGCTTCAATGGACTCTGGCCCCACACAACTGATCTCTACAAATGGATCCTCTCTAATTGGACCAACAACTACAAATTTGTCTTCTGCTCGAAGGGTTTCTTCATTGTGGTATTTGCCTTCAGCGAAGACTACCAGAAAGCCTTGACAGAAGGCCCATGGTTCTGGGGAACAGCTGGGCTATTTCTCACCCCTTGGTTCCCAGACTTTGACCCATCTATGGCTGTCATCACCAAGCTACCTATTTGGGTTCGACTTCCTAATTTACCAGCGCACCTATGGCACTACTCTATCTTTCAAGGGATTGGAAACTCTCTGGGTCGCTATCTGGCAACAAACACATCCAAAGGGGAGAAAGGAATATACACTTACGGCAGAGTATGTGCTGAAATAGACATGAGCAAAGGTCTCCCTGATCAAATCAATCTGAAAATTGGGGATTTCCTTTGGACGCAAGCTCTGGATTATGATAATACCGCCTTCTGCTACCGCCATTGCCATCAAACTGGGCACCTACAGAATTCTTGTTCTACCTTCCTCGCCCAAAAGAAGAAAAATAAGCCTAGATCAAAATCTAAAAGCTGGAAACCATGTGATCCGCCCCCCATGGATGACATTGATTCCTTCAGCTCGGACGAGGAGGAGACTGAGGCAGAAGTGGAGGTTACAATGCAAACGAAATATTCACCCTCGGTAGCTACGTTGACGAAGGATTCACCCTCGGCTGTCCTTAAAGGACATACTGCTTCCATGATTACGCAGAAACGTACTCATGAGTCCTCCTCCTCTGATTCGGATAAGGAGGTTCTCCCTATTGTGAGCAACAACGTTCAGATGGTGCTCGCCCTTCTGCACCAGGCAGGCTGGGTCAAAGTTAACAAAAAAAAAGGAAAAAAATGTCTCGTGGAGGAGTCTACCCATTCTGGGTAGATTCCATTTATTGTCTCTTTTCACTCTCTTGTCACACTTCTGGTTCTTCTCCTTATCACCTGTTTACTTTCGGGACCGAGGTTGATAGTTTATCATTTCCGGCTTCCCCGCTCTCTTGCTTCTCTTGATTGTATCTTCAGTTTGTACCATATTTTTACTTAATAGAATTAGTCTTATTCAGAAAAAAAAAATAAAAAAAATTGAAAGCTACTTAAATGAAATATAGCTTAGATATGGCATTTGCAAATTATTATCTATTTATTGAACTAAAGGACATAATTATTACACATGTTTAATTTACATTCAAATGCTTCTTTGATTTATCTCCTATAGCTTAATGTAATGCTAGATATATGATTTAAGTTGAAGGCCCATGAGATAAATATGACTTCTATGTGACATTTGTATTGAATCATCTATTTGTTGTGTTATATGAACATAATTGGTACGCATATCTAATTTGCATTACTAATATGTCATGTCATGCTTCATTAATTTATCTTTTATAGATGACCAGAGCATCCCTTTTTAATCTGTCCCTTTTGACTTCGGATATGTGGGCAATACTCATCCGAATATTTTTCTATCATAAAGCAATGAGTAAAATTGTATTCCATTTGTGTCAATGTTAAGGTTAAGCACATGGATTAAAGTTTTATATAAGATACATTGCCATGGTGTACATTTATATCTAAAGAGTCCAAAACCTCATTCAAGACCATATGTTTTGTTCGTGTAGTTTGATTGGTTATATTGCATTGCTTTTGCAGTTGTTGCTGTGGGCCTCACCATCTAGTGATTTTAGGTAAAAAAATTATTTACATGGAATTTTTAAGTATCCTAGAATGTTTATTATTTATCACTACTAGCCTTGGTGATTTAGTTGTTTGTTTTGATGCTACTTGGTTACCCATATTTAATAGTTGTTCATGTTTAATTCATTGTTAAGGATTTTTATTGGCCTATCAAGATGTATTTTTCTCAAATCCATAATGGCTAAAAGAATGAAATTTATCTATGAAAAAGAGAGGCCATAGGGAAAAAAAATTGTTTGCAAGTGTTATTTTGAACCCATAGAACTTGCAACCCCAATATGGATACAATACTAAGTAATACATAGCCTCCTCATCTAACTTAGCCAGGGATTTGCAATACTATATTTGAGTTGGCTAGCTCCATTTCAAGATATTATAATGTTAGATTATTATTTCTATAGATTTTGATTATGACCTAGTAAAATGTTACAAAAAACTGGAAACTACAAATAATATTATTCTAGATATATGTAAAAAGGACATGGTAGAGAAAATCAAACAATATTAAACTTTTCATAAATAGTTTAGATATAAATACATTTTCTAATTTTGATTGTAAATTCAAAGGCTTAAAGCAATAATTTTTCTAATAATTTTTTTTAATTAATAAATAAAAAAGAAGAATTTTCAATCAAAATCACATCCAACATATAATAAAAACAATAAAAACAATTTAAAACTTCATACATTATGACATTACTATATGGCAAAGAGCATAAAAATATACAAGAAAAAAATCCTTTTATATAATAATGGAGAGCTTCAAATATACAAGAAAAAAAATCTTTCAGTTTTAAACAATCATATTTTAAACAATTAAAACTTGGAGAAAATCATCTGTTTTTGAATTTCAATTATATAAAAAATTAGTCAAATATTTCAAATCTTTTTTTTGGCTAGTTGCAGAGTGTAGGTGCAGTTCTAGCTAGAGAGAGACTCCAAGAAGGGGTTTCAAGACAGAGCAGGTTTCCAACATTCCAGTCAAGAAGGGAGGCAAATATTTCCAACAAAAGATGTTTTTTGTGTTTTCTTTCATACTCAATTGAGCCTGTATTAACCTGCAAGCGAGCCTGATGTTTCTTATATAATCACAAGGACTATTAAAAATATTACTGCAATTTCCTCAATGGACTTGACAGTCCTCAATATAAATGGTATCCACATGCTCTGTTTTTGGACATGGTAGTTGGTAATGGTTTTCAAATGAGCCTAATATCTTTTCAAGCGAGCCTGTACTTCTATTTATTTCTCACTTGTATGATGTTCCATAGAGGTTTGTTTTTTTTACTAGACTATTATCCGCACAACAAGCCTGTCAATTGCATACTACTCATTGTTGTTGATCAAAAGATGCTCTCCATTAATCAATATGAATGGTACCCACAAGGCTCTGTTTTTTTTGGACGTGGTAGATTGTTACGGCCAGCAGGTGAGCCTAAATGACTATTCAAGCGAACCTGTACAACTGTTATTTCCTCTCAAGAATGTTGTATCATCGAATCGATTACTAGACTATGGTTCACACAGCATGCCTGTCTACGCTCCTTTTGGCACATTTTGGTTCACACATGACCAGTGGGCTTCCCTTTGCTTTCTACTACATGATGCTGGTCTTTGGTCTTAATTAGAATTTTTTTGATCGAATGGATCAACTTGGGGGCCTGCTATTTTTTGCATTTTCTCCCTGTGTCTACTTTTCTTTTTGACATATTTGGTATCCTCTATGCATACTCATGAGGTTCATATTGTAATTAATACAGTTTCGTGTATCGTTGATATGGGGCTTTTCTCATCATTCTAGTCTGGGATGGGGCACCTATTTATCTGGATGGATAAAATAGGTGTGCTATCAATGGCGAGATTATGTATCTGACTCATAGACTATTTTTTCTCACTATAATATATCTAAAACAATGTTTCTTCTCTTGTGAAAAGAAAAAAAGGTAGGGATGGAGGTAGATTTTCGAGATGAGCGGGCCGAAAAACACCAAAATTTTAATACACAGCGCAAAATTTTTAATACACAGCACCAAATCTTTAATACAAAGCTCAAAAATACAGAGACATTTTTTTAATTCACAACACACAAATTTTTCGAGGGCGTATGGAGACTAACTTACCCGATGGAGTCGACGAGCACGGACGACAGGAGCACCAGCGCGGCGAGAGCAACAACAGCGCAAACAGAGCGAAAACGGTAAACGACAATGAAAACGTGCGAACAATGAAACAGTAAACCATAAACCTTCGCGGGCGATTTATTTATAGAAAATAGTTCGGCCGAACTATTTTAGAAGTAAAAGTTCGGCCGAACTTTTTTAGCAGTTCGGCCGAACTTTTGTTTTCCAATCTCCGGCAAAAATTCTGTTTGCCCGCACCGTCAGTGTGCCGTCAATACAAACGGAATCGTGAGTTCGGCCAAACTTTATAAGAAAGTTCGGCCAAACTATTACAAAGTTCGGCTGAACTTTGAAAAATGTTCGACCGAACTATTGTTGAAAAAAAATTTTGGCCCCCGATTCTCACAAAAGTGTAACCCAACTTCACGTTTCTGCCCATTAAAAAATTGGATTTTTCTTAATATTTATATAGAACATCAAAACATTAACATCAATATTAAACATAGACATTAATAGAGACATAAAAATAGATTTATTAACATTAATAAAATTGGACTGTAAACATTAGGTTTATAAAATTGTGGGTTGTTTTTCACTATTTTAATAATGTTCTTATCACTCATAAGTTTTTATACAATATGTATAGGTAGATTTTATTATATCTGTAAATGAAAAATTGTGTATGTATGCTACTTTTAACATTACTCAATATTAATTGAAATTTTGTTGTTGATATCACATGTGTTTTCTTTTATGTTAGGTGATTTCCTTATTTGATCATGGATCCAGCTATTTGGAGTTGCCTTCCATTCGAAATTCTTGAATTGTCTTCATCTGGCTCCCTTTATCGATTCTGATAAAGTTTAGCATTGTTTGTAAGCAATGGAAGAATGTTTTGAAAAGTTTTAGGTTGTTGATTCTTGTTGGTTGTGCCTAGGAACTATATTTCCTCACCAAAGAAAGATCCTATACTCACTATACTTACACAACTTTACTTTTGTCACTCACTATACTTACACAACTTTACTTTTGTTTTTTTCTCTACTATTATATTATCAATTAATTATTTAGAAAATTCATATAAGCAATAACAAGTGAATTTAGGTTGCCTGGAAGTGTCAATTTTGTGTAATACTATTGAACTTAATTAGATTGTAGAAAATTTTGAAACTTGATATATGAAAATGAACTTAAATGTAAGAATTAATTTAAATAGTTGAGTTTGTTTTTATTCCTCAAATTTTAAAAATAATCTACAATTTTCTAAATAGAAATGGTCATCTTAAAGTTTGACATTAATATTTCATTAAATGATAAGATTGATTATTTTATTTTGGAATTTTAATACTCATTTTTTCAATATTTATTTGTGTTATTAAGTTCAATATTTATGTTTTTTTATTAATATTAATAGTATAAACAATTTTTTAAAAATTGGATATAGAAATTATTATTATTATTATTATTATTATTATTATTATTATTATTTAAAATTAACAATAATATTATCAAAGTAAGTGAAAATGAACAATAATATTATTTAAATAGTTGAGTTTGTTTTTATTCTCAAATTTTGAAAATAATCCACAATTTTCTAAATTGAAATGGCCATCTTAAAATTTTGCATTAATACTTCATTAAATAATAAGATTGATTATTTTATTTTGGAATTTTAATACTCTTTTTTTGTCACGTTCACTAACCAAAAAAATTACACTCATAAAAAAAAAATTCTCCAAAAGCATATTACAGTAGTACATTAGAATTATAATCATCACCCAAGTCGAATTATAGTCCTAAGTACTATACATACATATATACAACAAATCTGAAATTCTGAGTTGGCATCATTAATATGGATTTAACTTGTGGTTATCTAAAACCCATGTTCGGCTATGGCTCTCATGTGCGCACTTTATATGTCTTTTCATTCAATACATAGAAATATAATTAGTTTGCAAATTGTTAATATAGTACTTATCCTTGAATATTATTCTAACACTCAAGTCCGTCGATTCGATCACTGATGTACATTTATTAATGAGATTTTATCCCAGCTGTAGGTTCAAGCCTCGATTTCCATGAAAAATATGAGGGAAAGTGGTCTGGAGTCTTCTGCCAGTTCAATGGCCTCGCAGCTGTATCTCCCCTCCATCGCGTGCTAGCGGGATGCAACTCCTTATTGATTTCTCCGTCATGCTTTTGGTCTTAAAGGTAAGCTCCTTTCGTTCGGAAACCCCACTCTACCTCGACTTTGTTAGAATTGTTATGCGCCGATCTCTTCTTTGATTTTATGGGTTTTAGTTCTCACATAGAGTTATTATTTTGGCAGCAAGTTTTGGCTTCTTACCTGCTTGCGGAGTTTAAACCCTTCAACAACCTTGGGCAAATCATGGAGAAAGGTACTCTTCCTTTCGGTTTATTTCTGTTCAGGTCTTTTTCTGTCTACTGGTTGCAAGATTTATGATTTTGGGTTCCAGGCAGATTTTACTCACCCATAACCCATTTCTTTTACAGTTTCCAGGTTGGACGAGAAGCGAACCATACAGGTAAGCTCCTCAAGCATCGTCTAGATAGGTTTTGGTTCGACCCCCTTCTTTTCTAAGGAGAGATACTATGTCGCTAAGCGTTATCCTGTCATTTTAGTTCATCTTTTTTTCTAATAGGGTTTGCTCTCCTTGTCTTGTAGGTTAGTGGGATTTTCACCCAAACCCTTCCTCCAGCCTTTCACAGCTCAATCTCTTGACACGGCTGAACTTGTTTCTCCCGTCCACAGATACACTGTAATGCAACGAGAATTTGGTAGCCATTTTATCAAGGTTATTCAAAGGAAGATACTGGGTTTTTCATACTACCCAGCTTAGGGTTTAGATTTTCGTGAAATGTAATAGGGTTTTGAAATAGTTGATAGGAAGATACGGTTAATACTTGCTGTGCTTATAAAAAATAACAGTTAAACTTGTCTTATTAATACGGCCGAGGCTCGAGAGTCTATTTGGAATTTGTTTTTATGAACCCTGAAAACATGGCACTGTTTTTATATGTTTATTTTTATGTATAGATCTTCAGCATTTCAGTTTCTTGATGCTCTGTCTTTTATGAGGTTTAGTATGAGTTTAGCTTATATCGCACCGCTATCTATATTGGACTATAAGCTTGCTGTAATTTAATTATCTGCCACACGCTATCAGTCTTGGCAAGGAATGTGGTTGAATATGCATTTCGTTTACTGCTGTTAATTCTTATCGTATGAGGGGTTGCACCCGACATTCTTTAAATGTTTTTCGGTTTTCTCAAGAGAAATTCATGATTATCGTATGATACTTGTAAACAATGTATCTCTTTGTTTATGTAAAGGATTGTCCTGTACCTAGGATTTACTCTCTCTGTGCATGTTTTCACAAAGATGTTTTCTAGATATCTTGTTAAAGGATTTCCTATTTCTTGTCTCAGAGTGGAGTATTATAGTGTATTACACACTGTCATTCCTATAGCTTACTAAAGTTCGACTTAGATTTTCTTTGCGGTGACCGGTCCATCGTTAAAAAAAAAAACTGTGTATAGTTTTGTGTGTTATATCATTAAGGAGCAAGAGGCCGGGTAGGGTTCCAGCTCGAACCCAGCACCTCAAGTTCTAACCCTTCCTCGCTATTGTTTACTACTGGAATGACACACAGAGATTATAGTGTTAATGATTATTACTGCATGCAATCTTCTCCATTTATACTTTTCGTTCCATTATTTGCTTCCTACAGGGTATTTTCGATAACTGTTCGAACAGTGAGCTCTTGAATCAGTTCAAATGATATATTATGTTCCTGTAGAAGCATAAAGACTCTATATATTTTCTTTAAAAAAAACAAAGACTTGCAGAATCGTACCCCGAACCTTATAACTTAGTTAAAAGGAAATATAACAACAAGATCTTTCCTTCCTCTTCACAGGGTAATAATTCCACTGATATACACATAATAAATTCTTATATACAGAGAATGCATACCAGAACCTTAACAGAATTTCGATAATCACTCTCTTAAAAAAAAAAAAAAAAAACAATGTTTAGCTAATCAAACATTAAACAGCCTAAGGTCTTCATTTAATCCTGTAGTTATTTATACACAAGTTCTGCTTACTTATCTGGAAAAGAATTAATTCTTCAAACTGTGGTCCTCCCAACCATCAAGGGAGGCTATGATGTCCTCGTCTTGCCCCCTAGCTCTAGAATTCTGGTCGATGCCACAGGATTAACAGTGAAAATTCCTCTGTTGTGACCTCTGGAAGGCCAATCCAATCATAAGCAGATCTCCTGGTTTACAAGGGTTACTGAAAGTTATTTTCAACTGGTCCTCCACCAGCTCTAGAAAATACTTCCCCCCTTCTTACCAAAGCTCACAGAACCCCTACCCCTCTCCTGGGATTCAACTTTATCCCAAAGGGGTAGGTAACTGTTTTTCCAACTGTCCCCAACCACCTCCTATTCTGAGAAACTTTTACCAACAGCTTAGAAGATTTTCTTTCCATTCATTAGTTTCTCCTATTAGTTTAATAACCAAAAATAAAAATAAAATAGTAATTTGTTTCATAAACAATAACCATGAAGTCTTTCTTGTCAGAAATAAAAATAAGCAATTTTTTCCTTAACTAGTTAATACTAGTTAACTCTTAATGCAGTTGTCACATCTTCCCCCCCTGGAAGTAACACCGTCCTTGGTGTTTTAGCCCATCTCTACAAAGAGATCCGGGTAGGCTTTCTGCATAAATTTTTCATACTCCCAAGTAGCTTCGTCTGGTCCAAAGTGCTTCCACTGCACTTTCACCTGGATGACTACTCTTTTGCGGAGTTCAATTTCTCTTCAGTCAAGTATGTGTTGCGGCTCTCTCAGAAACTCTCCATCTGGTTGTACCTGAAAAGAAAAAAAGTGTTTTCATGTCAGTGCACTTAAATTTATTCAAACTTCAAGTTACGATTTTTTTTCTACCCTTCTTCCTACCTGAATATTCTGCCAATGAATTACATGTTTTTCATCATGTACATATTGCTTCAACAACGATACATGGAACACATTGTGTACTCAGATATGGCTAGGAAAAGCCAATCTATAGGCTACTGGTCCCACCCTTTCCAATATTTGGAAAGGTCCACAGTACCAGGGAGCCAATTTGGCACAAGAGGTCCACCTCATGGTACTTCTTTTAGGCTTAATTCTTATGTATACATGGTCCCCTACCCCGAATTCACGGTAGGACCTTTTCTTGTCTGCAAAAATATTTTTTCTATCTTGCACAGCCTTCAGATTCTGCCTTATTCTTTTTACTTCAGCTTCCATTTCTGCCAACATTTCAGGTCCCAACAATAATTTTGTTTCAATACTGCTCCAGTTTATAGGTGTACGACATTGCCTACCATATAATGCTTCAAAGGGACTCATTTTCAAAGATTCTTGATACCCATTGTTATATGCAAACTCCACAAGGTGCAAATAATCTTCCCACTTGGTTGGTTGCTGCATCACATACATGCGCAGCATGTCTTCCAAAACTTGGTTTACCCGTTCTGTCTGCCCATTAGTCTGAGGATGATAGGCAGTACTAAAGTGTATATGTGTTCCCAAACTAGAAACAAAGTTTTCCAAAATGCAAATGTAAACTTGACATCCCGATCTAAAATCACAGTCTTAGGTGTGCCATGCAACCTAAATATTTCCCTCATGAATATATCTGCAATCTGTACTGTCTTGTAGGTAGATTGTACAGGTATGAAATGGGTAGATTTGCTTAATATGTCCACCACTACCATGATTGAATCATTCTGCCTCTTTGTTTGGGGTAAACCCGTGATCAAATCTAGGGAGATAACCTCCCACTTCCACTCAGGAATGGGTATGGGTTGCAATAGCCCTGCAGGGTGTTGATGCTCCACTTTAACCTGCTGGGATTCCAAACATTTTCTTAGATATTCTGCAATATTCTTACGCATACCTGGCCAATAATATACCTTTCTTATTGCTGTGAGCATATTTTGATATCCCGGATGGACAGCATAATTGCTGCGATGGAACTCACTAAGGATTAACTCCTTAAGACCCACACAATTAGGCACATAGATTCTTCCGCGAAAGGTCAACACCTGATCTTTGTTCCTCCCATACTCTGATGTCTTACCATGCTTCTTATCATCCTCCATTTGCTGCCACAAGAATTTATATTTCGGGTCTTTCTGTGCTTCTTCTCTTAACTGTTCCAACAGTTGGCTTTCTAACTGATTAAAGTATAGGGCAGAAATACCGTGCAGTTTTCTGCTTAACATGTCTGTAACTCTATTTTCCTTCCCCTTAACATGTTGTATGTCTATATCAAATTCACTCAGAAATGCACTCCACCTTGCCAGTCTAGAATTTAAATTTGCTTGCTTAAAATAATTAGTCAAGCTGCTATGGTCTGTTTTAAGTACAAATCTTTTACCCAGCCGATAATGCCTCCATACTCAGAGGGCATGCACTACTGCTGTAAGATCCAAGTCATATGCAAAATATTTATGTTCATGTTCTTTCAGCTTCCTAGACTCGTAGGCTATCACTTTACCTTCTTGAGTTAATATCGCACCCACTCGTTCTTTGCTTGCGTCAGTACAGACCTCATAGTATTTTTCCGGATCAGCTACCTTCAGTACTGGAGTTTTAGTTAGGAGTTGTTTCATCTTTTCAAAGTTGTTTTGACATTCAATCGTCCATTTGAAAGGCTTGCCTTTCTTCTGCAAA
Source organism: Pinus albicaulis (assembly GCA_034641835.2). Classification (NCBI taxonomy): domain Eukaryota; kingdom Viridiplantae; phylum Streptophyta; class Pinopsida; order Pinales; family Pinaceae; genus Pinus; species Pinus albicaulis. Next base: position 458,976 of record MU968307.1, read on the forward strand.
GATGTGATGGGGAAAGCAATTCTAGAAAACCCTTCTATGAACCTTCTATAATACCCAGCTAGACCCATAAATGATCTAATGTCCGCCACATTCTGAGGTACTCGCCATTCCATAATAGTTTTTATCTTTTCGGGATCAACAGCTATCCCTTCAGCTGATATAACATGTCCCAAGTATTGGATTTCTGATTTAAACAAATTGCACTTGCTAAACTTAGCATAAAGTTGATGCTTTCTCAGCATTTCCAGAACTAATCTCAAATGTTCTTTATGCTCCTCCTCACTCTTTGAGTATATCAGTATGTCATCTATGAAAATAAGTACAAAATTATCCAAAAACTGATGAAATATGCCATTCATCAGCCTCATAAAGGTGGTTGGTGCATTTGTCAATCCAAAGGGCAGCACCACGAATTCATAATTCCCATATCTAGTGCGGAATTCTGTTTTACAAATATCCTCATCCTTAATCCGAATATGATGACATCCGGATCTTAAGTCTATCTTAGAGAACACCTTAGCCCCTCTCACTTGATCAAATAAATCATCGATTCTTGATAAAGGGTATTTGTTCTTAACAGTCAGCTTATTAAGCTGCCTGTAGTCCATACACATGTGTAAGGTTCCATCTTTTTTCTTAACGAAAAGGACTGGTGCTCCCCAAGGAGACACACTTGGGCGAATATAGCCTTTGTCTAACATCTCTTATAACTGTATCTTCAGCTCTGTTAATTCTGGTACACTCATTCTATAAGGGGCTCTTAACATCGGAGAGGCTCCTGGCAGCAGTTCAATGGTAAAGTCAATCTCCCTCTTGGGTGGTAAACCAAGAATGTTTTCCGGAAATACATCCAGAAATTCCTATACTACAGGAATATCTTCTATTATTGGAGCCTTTTCATTGGAGTCCGCATATCCCACTTGTATTACATACAGTTGACATCCCTTTCTGATACACTTACCCATTTGGGATGCTGTTATTGGTTGTAATTGCATGGGCTTTTTAATTCCTTGAATTTATTTTCATGTCCCATCTTGCATTCTGTAGTAGATAATATTTTCTTTACAGTCCACTAGGGTCCAGTGCTTTTCCAACCAGTCCATACCCAATAATACATCATAAGATCCCAGTGGTAAGACATTTAGATCCACCTGTAGCTGTTGTTCAACCACTTCCAGCACACAGTTAGGAACTTTAGTCGTTACCTTTCGTTTTGCCCCGGTAGCTAGCTGTACTAGCCAAGAATTCTTAAATTTCTGTTCCTTTAATTTAAACATTTCCACTAACTTGGGACTTACATAACTCAAAATTGCTCCAGGATCTACCAAAATTGAAACAGGTTTAGCTAGTAAAGTACCTTATAGCTCGATCATTGTGGGCTGAAAATCGGCCTGCCGATCTTCCAAGGTTGCATTGATGCGAGGTATGTTACGCGCCACATCCCCTACCGTAGATGCCTCTTGCAGATTTTCTACAGTTTCAATTTTATTCCGTTGGGGACAGTTTTTGTAGTAATGAGCTTCCCCACAGCCTTAGCACTGTAGGGGAGGTTTAGAATTCTGCCCTTGATCTGGTTTGCTTGATGCTTCTATGAGTTTTTCCTCCACTGGCCACTTGGTTCTTTGGTGATTTTTACCAAACTGCTTGCTAATAGAATTCCATGCTGAGCCTTTAAAGTTGTTACTTTTACTACTTTTAAAAGTAGAGTGATTTTTCTGATTTTTCTTTGGCTGTCAGCTTTTCCCACCTTCACCCTTGACCTTCTTCTGCTGATAGCACATTCGTGCTTTACAGATAGCCTCATCCATAGTCTTGGGGTTAAAAAATTCTATTTTTTCTCTCATGTGAGCAGGTAAACTACTTAAGAACCTCTGCACCTTGGCTTTTTCTTCTCAGAGATAAGCAACATAACGTAACAGGGAAGTAAATTTTGTGACATAATCGTCCATGGTCATTTGGCCCAACCGAAGATCATGGAATTCCTTGGCTTTGTTATCACAAAATATTTCTGTCAAGTACTTGTCCTTAAAGTACTGTTGAAACAGTTCGCATGTGATATCTCGTTCATCAATGCTGCGAACATTTTTCACCTCTTCCCACCACAGGGTGGCTTTCTCTCGCAACTGATATATAGTCAATCTGGCCTTCAGATTGCTGCTATATTCATACACCTAGAAGTACTTATTTATATTGATTAACCACGCTTCAGCTGCCTCTTCTGCCTCACCATCAAACGTGGGTGGCTTAATTTTACGAAATTCCCCTTGCAGTTCCACTTTATGTCTTTTGAGATCTTGCTGGTCGGACAAATTGCCCGACTCTGCCTCATTATAATTCCTATTTTTGATCTTCTGGGAGGGACTCCTCTCAGTCCTGCCTGTAGTGTTGTTCTTGGTTTTTTGCTCTTCCTGTTCCATTGATAATTCTTTTTCAGCATTGGGGTGTCCCATCTCCTGACTTTGTTTATCAAACAAACTTTTCAGAATCTTTTCTTGATCTTGTAACAACCTCTCATTGTCCTTCCAGACCCTTATCATTTCTTCTTGTAGTTGCTGTATTGTATTTAGTAAAATGCAGTTTGATTTTGTTGTTCTTCAAGCAATCGAATTGTCTTTTGGTGTTGTTCCACAGTTAATTGAACCCACATTTCTGGATTCATAACTGTTGGAGTTTGAGTTTACTCGGGTTGTGACTGAGACGCTGTGATGTCTGTCATTTCTCTCACTTTCTCTCAGTGAACTAAACACATACACAACTTCAATGTTAGCAGACCCTTAGAATTCCAGTGTAGCAATCGGCTTTGATACCACTTGTCACGTTCACTAACCAAAAAAATTACACTCATAAAAAAAAATTCTCCAAAATCATATTACAGTAGTACATTAGAATTATCATCGTCACCCAAGTCGAATTATAGTCTTAAGTACTATACATACATATATACAGCAAATCCAAAATTCTGAGTTGGCATCATTAATATGGATTTAACTTGTGGTTATCTAAAACCCATGTTCGGCTATGGCTCTCATGTGCACACTTTATATGTCTTTTCATTCAATACATAGAAATATAATTAGTCTGCAAATTGTTAATATAATACTTATCCTTGAATATTATTCTAACACTCAAGTCTGTCGATTCGATCACTGATGCACATTTATTAATGAGATTTTATCCCAGCTATAGGTTCAAGCCTCGATTTCCACGGAAAATACGAGGGAAAGTGGTCTGGAGTCTTCTTCTAGTTCAATGGCCTCGTAGTTGTATCTCCCCTCCATGGCGAGCTAGCGGGATGCAGCTCCTTGTTGATTTCTCTGTCATGCTTTTGGTCTTAAAGGTAAGCTCCTTTCGTTCGGCAACCCCACTCTACCTCGGCTTTGTTACAATTTTTATGCGCCGATCTCTTCTTTGATTTTCTGGGTTTTAGTTCTCACACAAAGTTATTATTTTGGTAGCGAGTTTTGGCTTCTTACCTACTCGCGGAGTTTAAACCCTTCGACAACCTTGGGCGAATCATGGAGAAAGGTACTCTGCCATTCGGTTTATTTCTATTCACGTCTTTTTCTGTCTATTGGTTGCAAGATTTATGATTTTGGGTTCCAGGCAGATTTTACTCACCCATAACCCATTTCTTTTACAGTTTCCAGGTCGGACAAGAAGCGAACCATACAGGTAATCTCCTCAAGCATCATCCAGATAGGTTTTGGTTCGACCCCCTTCATTTCTAAGGAGAGATACTCTGTCGCTAAGCATTATCCTGTCATGTTAGTTTGTCTTTTTTTCTAATAGGGTTTGTTCTCCTTGTCTTGCAGGTTAGTGGGATTTTCACCCAAACCCTTCCTCCAGCCTTTCACGGCTCAATCTCTTGACATGGCTGAACTTGTTTCTCCCGTCCATAGGTACACTATAATGCAATGAGAATTTTGTAGCCATTTTATCAAGGGTATTCAAAGGAAGATATTGGGTTTTTTATACTACCCAACTTAGGGTTCAGATACGGTTAATACTTGCTATGCTTATAAACAATAACAGTTAAACTTGTCTTATTAATATGGCCGAGACCCGAGAGTCTATTTGGCCTTTGTTTTTATGAACCCTGAAAACATGGTGTCGTTTTTATCTGTTTATTTTTATGTATAGATCTTTAGCATCTCAGTTTCTTGACGCTTTGTCTTTTATGAGGTTTAGTATGAGTTTAGCTTATATATAACCGCTATCTATATTAGACTGTAAGATTGCTGTAATTTAATTCTCTACCACACGCTATCAGTCTTGGCAAGGAATATGGTTGAATATGCATTGCGTTTACTGTTGTTAATTCTTATCGTATGTGGGGCTGCGTTCGACATTATTCAAAGTTTTTTCTATTTTCTCAAGAGAAATTCATGATTATCGTATGATACTTGTAAACAATGTATCTCTCCGTTTATGCAAAGGATTATCCTGTACCTAGGATTTACTCTCTCTGTGCATGTTTTCACAAAGATGTTTTCTAGATATCTTGTTAAAGGATTTCCTATTTCTTGTCTCAGAGTAGAGTATTATAGTGTATTACACACTGTCATTCCTACAACTTACTGAAGTTCGACTTAGATTTTCTTTGCGGTGACCGATCCACCGTTAAAAAAAAAACCGTGTATAGTTTTGTGTGTTATATCATTAAGGAGCAAGGGGCCGGGTAGGGTTCCAACCCGAACCTAGCACCTCAAGCTCTAGCCCTTCCTTGCTATTGTTTACTACTAGAACGACACACAGAGATTATAGTGTTAATGATTATTACTGCATGCAATCTTCTCCATTTATACTTTTAGTTCCATTATTTTCTTCCTACAGGGTATTTTCGATAACTGTTCGGACAGTGAGCTCTTGAATTAGTTCAAATGATATATTATGTTCCTGTAGAAGCATAAAGACTCTATATATTTTCTTTAAAATAAAAAACAAACACTTGCAGAGTCGTACCCCGAACCTTATAACTTAGTTAAAAGGAAATATAACAACAAGATCTTTCCTTCCTCTTCACAGGGTACTAATTCCACTAATATACACATAATAAATTCTTATATACAGAGAATGCATACCATAACCTTAACAGAACTTCGATAATCACACTCTTAAAAAAAAAAAAAAAACAATGTTTAGCTAGTCAAATATTAAACAGCCTAAGGCCTTCATTTAATCTTGTAGTTCTTTATACACAAGTTCTACTTACTTATCTGGAAAAGAATTAATTCTTCAAACTGTGGTCCTCCCAACCATCAAGGGAGGCTATGACATCCTCCTCTTGCCCCCTAGCTCCATAATTTTGGTCGGTGCCACGGGATTAACAGTGGAAATTCCTCTGATGTGACCTCTAGAAGGCCAATCTAGTCACAAGTAGGTCTCTTGGTTTACAAGGGTTACAGAAAGTTATTTTCAACTGGTCCTCCACCTGCTCTAGAAAATACTTCCCCCTTCTTACCAAAGCTCACAGAACCCCTACCCTCTCCTGGGATTCAAATTTATCCCAAAGGAGTAGGTAACTGTTTTTCCAACTGTCCCCAACCACCTCCTATTCTGAGAAACTTTTACCAACAGCTTAGAAGATTTTCTTTCCTTTCATTAGTTTCTCCTATTAGTTTAATAACCAAAAATAAAAATAAAATAGTAATTTGTTTCATAAACAATAACCATGAAGTCTTTCTTGTCATAAATAAAAATAAGTAAATTTGTCCTTAACTAGTTAATACTAGTTAACTCTTAATACAACTGTCACATTTTTTCAATATTTATTTGTGTTATTCAGTTCAATATTTATGTTTTTTATTAATATGGATAATATAAACATAAATTTTTAAATTTGAGATAGAAATTCTTAATATTAATATTATTTCTATTATTATTATTATTATTTAAAAAGAACAATAATATTATTAAAATAAATATTGATTCATATTAAATTAATAATTTAATAATATAGATTGATATTAAATTTAATAATAAATATAAATGTTTTTAAATTAATAAAAAGTTATTAATATTAATTTTAAATATCATATCTCTTTTAATGTTAATTAATATTAATATTAACGCCGGATGCGGCTGATACTGAGAATTAAAGGGCCATCGGCATCAACGCAGCCCCCAATGCCGCTTGCATGCCTTGCCCACATGGCTTCACGCGCTCACAGCATTGGAGTTATTAATATGCCTTGGGCTGTTCACTGCAGAATTAATTGCACCTCCGCTCTGTGGTATATGGCGTTGATTATGTTATTCGCTTTCACCATGGATGATGAACAGAGTGCTGGGCGACATGAGGAAATTCTAATTCCTCTCAGAAGTGCTTGTCCTCCTGGTTCAGCTACTTCTAGCTGCAAAACACAAACTGGTCGGCGCTGTAATCTTTTGGCATGCCTGGAAACTCTTCCGGGTGTTCACTTCTCCAAAGGCCCCTGCTGCAGAGCGCTCGCCTCTTCTGGCAATCCGGACTCTCTCTTTACAGGTATTTCGCCTCCTTTCAGTCTCAGTTTGAATTCTCAGATTCTCTGCCCCTCTGTTAATTGAACCTCCGATACTACTGCTTTTTTGTATAACCACAATTGCCCTGGTGGCCTCATTGTCTCCTCCCCTTCTCCTAGCCCCTTCCCAAGTCGGCCTTGTTTGCGCTCCCGGCTGCTAATCATGCCCCGCCTCCGACAAAGAATGCGGGCTCGACGTGGTGTCAGTCGTGGCCTTCGCTCTGATATCCCTCCCTCGCCCCTTTCTGAACTCAGCCCCTCTTCTGACGGAGACGACCTCACTCCTCCACCACCCTCACGAGGTGGTAGACGTAGGGGCAAAGGCAGAGCATCACTTGCTGGCAGAGGACGTGGGCAAACGCGTGCCATAGGTAATATCTCTGGTCGACCTGACGCTCACCATGTGCCTCCCTGTCATTCCTCTCCCCCTGACATTCACGCTCCTCCCCGTCAGCCCCTCTCTCCTGATGACTCCGCCCCTCCATACCATCTCAACTCTCCAGGTAGCAGGTTGCGGGGGTCCACAATCCGACAGACTACCCAGAACGCAGAATTACGTTTCCATTGCACTTCTTTTGACTCCATCATTACCGCCCTTATCACTGTATCCCTTCGTGAAGAGATTCCCCTTTCTGTTCCTCCCTCCGCCCCTCCCGACCCTAGTCCCAATCCCTCTCTTCACTTAGGAGCTTGCACTGAAGCAGAGCACCAGAAAGAGAAGTCCGACAGTCTGGCAGGAAAGGAGGATGGCAGCACTAGAGATGAATATGCATGCAGAATCGAAGAAGAACCGATGTCTTCTGAGCAAGAGGGCTGATCCCCTGGGCTCGATTACTGATGGTTTTTTTTTGTTTTCCACTGTTCTAGATACCCACTTGTTGGGCAGGCGTTGTTTCTAGTTTTTTTTTCTTTTTCAGTTACTATATGTCTTGTATAAGTTTCTGGCCGGTTTCCCATCTATGGGCGGTCCAATTACTCATAGTTACTGGGTCGGTTTCCCATCATGGGCGACCCAGGCTTCTCAAGGACAGTATAGCTAATCAACCCAGGCTGGCTGGCTTTCACAGCAGCAGTCTTGGCAGTTTTGTATCAGTATCTTCATAATTAATAGAATTAGTCCTATTTAGAAAAAAAAATTAATATTAATATTAATAATATTTATAATAAATATAGATGTGAACAAATTTTTCATTTATATATTAATGTGAATAATGTCATCAAACATCAATATAAATATTTCATTAAAAAATAGGATGGATAACTTTAGTTTGTTTATTTAGGTTTAATGACATTATAATTTTGAAAATTTTTAAGTTTATTTTATTTTGGAATTTTAATCAGTCAATTTTTCAATATTTATGTCTCTTATTAAGTTGAATATTTATGTTTTTTATTAGTATTAATAAACATGGATAAACATAAATTTTAAAATTGACATAGAAATTATCAATATTAATAGTATTACTATTAGAAGGATAACTTAAGTTGTTTATTTAGATTTAATGACATTATAATTTTTAAAATGTTTTAGTTTATTTTATTTTGGAATTTTAATCACTCAATTTTTAAATATTTATGTGTCTTATTAAGTTACATATTTATGTTTTTTAGTAATATTAATAAACATAGATAAACATAAATTTTTAAAATTGCATAAAAATTATTATTATTAAATAAAATATTGATTCATATTAATATTAATAATTTAATAACATAGATTCATATTAACTTTAATAATAAATATAAATGTTTCAAATTAATAAAAAATAATTAATATTATTTTTAAATATCAATATCTCTATTAATGTTAATTAATATTAATATTAATAATATAAATAATAAATATATATGTCAATGTTAAACATAGAAATTTATATAAAATGAAACTTTGCATTTATATATTAATCTCAATATTTCATTAAAGAATAGGATTGATTATTTAATTTTGGAATTTTAATCACTCAATCTTTTAATATTTATGTGTTATTAAGTTCAATATTTATATTTTTTATAAATATTAATAATATAAACAAATTTTTAAAATTGACATAGAAATTATTATTATTATTTAAAATGAACAATAATGTTATTAAAATGAATATTGATTCATATTAACATTAATAATTTAATAATATAGATTAATATTAATTTTAATAATAAATATAAATGTTTCAAATTAATAAAAAAAAGTATTAATGTTCATTTTAAATATTGATATCTCTTTTAATGTTAATTAATATTAATACTAATAATATTAATAATAAATATAGATGTCAATTTTAAACATAGAAATTTATATAAAATTAAATTTTGCATTTGTACATTAATGTGAACATTGTTATTAAACATCAATATAAATATTTCATTAAAGAAAATGAATCATAACTTTAGTTTTATTTAGGTTCAATGACATTAGAATTAAAATTTTTGGTTTTTTTATATCATTTAGCTCATGTAGCATTAGATTATTTTATAATGTGAGGTTTATAACATTAAGTTATCTAATATTAAAAAAATAGCTTTTTCTTAATTTTTATATTGAACATCAAAACATTAACATCAATATTAAACATAGACATTAATAAAGACATAAAAATAGATTTATTAACATTAATAATATTGGATTGTAAAAATTAGATTTATTAACATTAATAATATTGGATTGTAAAAATTAGATTTATTAACATTAATATTTATGTTTTTTATTAATATTAATAAACATGGATAAACATAAATTTTTAAAATTGACATAGAAATTATTATTATTATTATTATTTAACAACAATATTAATAATTTAATAATATAGATTCATATTAACTTTAATAATAAATATAAATGTTTCAAATTAATAAAAAAATAATTAATATTATTTTAAAATATTTATATCTTTATTAAAGTTAATTAATATTAATATTAATAATATTAATAATAAATATATATGTCAATGTTAAACATAGAAATATATATAAAATAAAACTTTGCATTTTTACATTAATCTCAATATTTCATTAAAGAATAGGATTGATTATTTAATTTTGGAATTTTAATCACTCAATTTTTTTAATATTTGTGTGTTATTAAGTTCAATATTTATGTTTTTTATTAATATTAATAATATAAACAAATTTTTAAAATTGTTATAGAAATTATTATTATTATTTAAAATGAACAATAATGTTATTAATGTTTATTTTAAATATCGATATCTCTTTTAATGTTAATTAATATTAATAGTAATAATATTAATAATAAATATAGATGTCAATTTTAAACATAGAAATTTATATAAAATTAAATTTTGCATTTGTACATTAATATGAACATTGTCATTAAACATCAATATAAATATTTCATTAAAGAAAATGAATTATAACCTTAGTTTTATTTAGATTCAATGACATTAGAATTAAAAATTTTGGTATTTTTATATCATTTATTTCATGTAGCATTAGGTTATTTTATAATGTGACGTTTATAACATTAAGTTATTTAATATTAAGAAAAAATGGCTTTTTCTTAATATTTATATTGAACATCAAAACATTAACATCAATATTAAACATAGACATTCATAGAGATATAAAAATAGATTTATTAACATTAATAATATTGGACTATAAACATTAGGTTTATAAAATTGTGAGTTGTTTTTCACTATTTTAATAATGTTCTTATCACTCATAAGTTTTTATACAATATGTATAGGTAGATTTTATTATATCTGTAAATGGAAAATTGTGTATGTATGCTACTTTTAACTTTATTCAATATTAATTGAAATTTTTTTGTTGATATCACATGTGTTTTCTTTTATGTTAGGTGATTTCCTTTTTTGATCATGGATCCAGCTATTTGGAGTTGCCTTCCATTCGAAATTCTTGAATTGTCTTCCTCTGACTCCCTTTATCGATTATGATAAAGTTTAGCACTGTTTGTAAGCAATGGAAGAATGTTTTGAAAAGTTTTAGGTTGTTGATTCTTATTGGTTGTGCCTAGGAACTATATTCCCTCACCAAAGAAAGATCCTATACTCACTATACTTACACAGCTTTACTTTTGTCACTCACTATACTTACACAACTTTACTTTTGTTTTTTCCTCTACTGTTATATTATCAATTAATTATTCAGAAAATTCATATCAGCAATAACAAGTGAATTTAGGTTGCATGGAAGTGTCAATTTTGTGTAGTATTATTGAACTTAATTAGATTGTAGAAAATTTTGAAATTTGATATATGAAAATGAACTTAAATGTAAGAATTAATTTAAATAGTTGAGTTTATTTTTATTCCTCAAATTTTAAAAATAATCTACAATTTTCTAAATAGAAATGGTCATCTTAAAGTTTTGCATTAATATTTCATTAAATGATAAGATTGATTATTTTATTTTGGAATTTTAATACTCATTTTTTCAATATTTATTTGTGTTATTAAGTTCAATATTTATGTTTTTTATTAATATTAATAATAGAAACAATTTTTTAAAAATTGGTTATAGAAATTATTAATATTAATATTATTGCTATTATTATTATTATTTAAAATTAACAATAATATTATTAAAGCACATGAAAATGAATAATAATGTTATTTAAATAATTGAGTTTGTTTTTATTCTCAAATTTTGAAAATAATCCACAATTTTCTAAATAGAAATGGCCATCTTAAAGTTTTGCATTAATATTTCATTAAATAATAAGATTGATTATTTTATTTTGGAGTTTTAATACTCATTTTTTCAATATTTATTTGTGTTATTAAATTCAATATTTATGTTTTTTTATTAATATTAATAATATAAATATAAATTTTTAAATTTGAGATAGAAATTCTTAATATTAATATTATTTCTATTATTATTATTATTATTATTTAAAAATAACAATAATATTATTAAAATAAATATTGATTCATATTAAATTAATAATTTAATAATATAGATTGATATTAAATTTAATAATAAATAGAAATGTTTTTAAATTAATAAAAAAATTATTAATATTAATTTTAAATATCATATCTCTTTCAATGTTAATTAATATTAATATTAATAATATTAATAACAAATATAGATGTGAACAATGGCATTAAATTTTTCATTGATATATTAATGTGAATAATGTCATTAAACATCAATATAAATATTTCATTAAAAAATAGGATGGATAACTTTAGGTTGTTTATTTAGGTTTAATGACATTATAATTTTGAAAATTTTTAAGTTTATTTTATTTTGGAATTTTAATCATTCAATTTTTCAATATTTATGTCTCTTATTAAGTTCAATATTTATGTTTTTTTTATTAATATTAATAAACATGGATAAACATAAATTTTTAAAATTGACATACAAATTATCAATATTAATAGTATTGCTATTAGGAGGATAGATTTAAGTTGTTTATTTAGATTTAATGACATTATAATTTTGAAAATGTTTAAGTTTATTTTATTTTGGAATTTTAATCACTCAATTTTTCAATATTTATATGTCTTATTAAGTTGAATATTTATGTTTTTTATTAATATTAATAAACATGGATAAATATAAATATTTAAAATTGCATAAAAATTATTATTATTATTATTATTATTAAAATAAATATTGTTTTATATTAATATTAAAAATTTAATAACATAGATTCATATTAACTTTAATAATAAATATAAATGTTTCAAATTAATAAAAAAATAATTAATATTATTTTTAAATATCAATATCTCTATTAATGTTAATTAATATTAATATTAATAATATTAATAATAAATATATATGTCAATGTTAAACATAGAAATTTATATAAAATGAAACTTTGCATTTATATATTAATTTCAATATTTCATTAAAGAATAAGATTGATTATTTAATTTTGGAATTTTAATCACTCAATTTTTCAATATTTCTCTGTGCTATTAAGTTCAATATTTATATTTTTTATTAATATTAATAATATAAACAAATTTTTAAAATTGACATAGAAACTATTATTATTATTTAAAATTAACAATGATGTTATTAAAATGAATATTGATTCATATTAACATTAATAATTTAATGATATAGATTAATATTAACTTTAATAATAAATATAAATGTTTCAAATTAATAAAAAAAGTATTAATGTTCATTTTAAATATTGATATCTCTTTTAATGTTAATTAATATTAATATTAATAATAAATATAGATGTCAATTTTAAACATAGAAATTTATATAAAATTAAATTTTGCATTTGTACATTAATGTGAACATTGTCATTAAACATCAATATAAATATTTCATTAAAGAAAATGAATCATAACTTTAGTTTTATTTAGGTTCAATGACATTAGAATTAAAAATTTTGGTTTTTTTATATCATGTAGCTCATGTAGCATTAGGTTATTTTATAATGTGAGGTTTATAACATTAAGTTATTTAATATTAAAAAAAATTCTTTTTCTCAATATTTATATTGAACATCAAAACATTAACATCAATATTAAACATAGACATTAATAAAGACATAAAAATAGATTTATTAATGTTGATAATATTGGATTGTAAAAATTAGATTTATTAACATTAATATTTATGTGTTTTATTAATATTAATAAACATGGATAAACATAAATTTTTAAAACTGACATAGAAATTATTATTATTATTATTATTATTATTATTATTATTATTTAACAATAATATTAATAATTTAATAATATAGATTCATATTAACTTTAATAATAAATATAAATGTTTCAAATTAATAAAAAAATAATTAATATTATTTTTAAATATCAATATCTCTTAATTAATATTAATATTAATAATATTATTAATAAATATGTATGTCAATGTTAAACATAGAAATTTATATAAAATAAAACTTTCCATTTATATATTAATCTCAATATTTCATTAAAGAATAGGATTGATTATTTAATTTTAAAATTTTAATCACTCAATTTTTTAAATATTTATGTGTGTTATTAAGTTCAATATTTATGTTTTTTATTGATATTAATAATATAAACAAATGTTTAAAATTTTTATAGAAATTATTATTATTATTTAAAATGAACAATAATATTATGAAAATGAATATTGATTCATATTAACATTAATAATTTAATAATATAGATTGATATTAACTTTAATAATAAATATAAATGTTTCAAATTAATAAAAAAAGTATTAATGTTTATTTTAAATATCAATATCTCTTTTAATGTTAATTAATATTAATACTAATAATATTAATAATAAATATAGATGTCAATTTTAAACATAGAAATTTATATAAAATTAAATTTTGCATTTGTACAGTAATATCAACATTGTCATTAAACATCAATATAAATATTTCATTAAAGAAAATAAATCATAACTTTAGTATTATTTAGGTTCAATGACATTAGAATTAAAAATTTTGGTATTTTTATATCATTTAGTTCATGTAGCATTAAGTTATTTTATAATGTGAGATTTATAACATAAAATTATTTAATATTAAAAAAATGGTTTTTTCTTTATATTTATATTGAATATCAAAACATTAACATCAATATTAAACATACACATTAATAGAGACATAAAAATAGATTTATTAACATTAATAATATTGGACTGTAAACATTAGGTTTATAAAATTATGTTTTGTTTTTCACTATTTTAATAATGTTCTTATCACTCATAAGTTTTTATACAATATGTATAGGTAGATTTTATTATATCTGTAAATGGAAAATTGTGTATGTATGCTACTTTTAACTTTATTCAATATTAATTGGAATTTTGTTGTTGATAACACATGTATTTTCTTTTGTGTTAGGTGATTTCCTTATTTGATCACGGATCCACCTATTTGGAGTTGCCTTCCATTCGAAATTCTTGAATTGTCTTCCCCTGGCTCCCTTTATCGATTCTGATAAAGTTTAGCACTGTTTGTAAGCAATGGAAGAATGTTTTGAAAAGTTTTAGGTTGTTGATTCCTGTTGGTTGTGCCTAGGAACTATATTTCCTCACCAAAGAAAGATCCTATACTCACTATACTGACACAACTTTACTTTTGTTTTTTTCTCTACTGTTATATTATCAATTAATTATTCAAAAAATTCATATCAGCAATAGCAAGTGAATTTAGGTTGCATGGAAGTGTCAATTTTGTGTAATATTATTGAACTTAAGTAGATTGTAGAAAATTTTGAAATTTGATATATGAAAATGAACTTAAATGTAAGAATTAATTTAAATAGTTGAGTTTGTTTTTATTCCTCAAATTTTAAAAATAATCTACAATTTTCTAAATAGAAATGGTCATCTTAAAGTTTTTCATTAATATTTCATTAAATGATAAGATTGATTATTTTATTTTGGAAATTTAATACTCATTTTTTCAATATTTATTTGTGTTATTAAGTTCAATATTTATGTTTTTTTATTAACATCAATAATATAAACAATTTTTAAAAAATTGGATATAGAAATTATTAATATTAATATTATTGCTATTATTATTATTATTATTATTTAAAATTAACAATAATATTTCTAAAGTAAATGAAAATGAACAATAATATTATTTAAATAGTTGAGTTTTTTTTTATTCTCAAATTTTGAAAATAATCCACAATTTTCTAAATAGAAATGGCCATCTTAAAGTTTTGCATTAATATTTCATTAAATAATAAGATTGATTATTTTTTTTTGAATTTTAATACTCATTTTTTCAATATTTATTTGTGTTATTAAGTTCAATATTTATATAGTGAATTTTCGCGCTCCTCTGGATTTGATTTTTTCGCGCTCGCTCTTTCTCCTGCTGGGCTCGGCTCTGCCCTGCCCGAGCTGGGTGTGGTGCCCTTTGCTGCAGGGGTGGCCGCTGGTGGGAGTTTCACTTTGGACAGGTCTGTCTTTCGACTTGGTTCTGTGCGTCCTTTCTGCCGCTGACTGGGCTCGGCCTGGTCTGACCTGGGCGTGTCTGGAAGGCCCTTGGTGCGCGGGTCTCTTTTGCCTGGATTGTCCCAGGCCTTTGTGCCAGTCCATCTTCGTTGGTTTGCTAGCCCCGGGAGCTGTCGTGTTGGTGCATGGGGACCCTACTCTGACCCCTGCACCTTCACCCTTGAACATGTCGACCGAAGGAGATTCTCAGCCTTCAGATATTGAAGCTTTCCGCTCCCTAGTTGCTGCAGCCATCAAGAGGCCACCCTCGGTCTTGCAACAGAAGTTCGTTAAGAGGCTGGACACCATCCCTAAGGTGTCTCTACCGACTGATGAAACCTGCAGATCTGCGTTAAACCTTGCTGAAAGGGGCCTTATCGGCCAGTTTACAGGGCTATGGCCATCCCCGAAGGCTGTTGATGATTGGGTCAGGCGAAACTGGATTCCACTGGTGAAGGAAGGTATAAAAAGTCACTTCGTAGGAAAAGGGTTTTTCGTTTTTGTGTTCGACAACGTGGATGACCGAAGCTTGATATTCAGAAGCGGACCTTATTTCATGGGCCCCCAAGGGTTATACCTGAACAAATGGTCCCCCGATTTTGATCCTGCTCAAGATGTGCCCACAGCCGTTCCTGTTTGGGTGTGCCTCCCGCACCTCCCCCTCCATTGTTGGAGTCAGAGTGCTTTGCAATCCATAGGGAATGCCCTCGGCAGGTACATTGACCAGGCCCCAAGAAAGGATCAATACTCTTGCGCACGCATCTGTGTGGAAGTAGATCTGGAGGTTGGGCTCCCTGAAGCCATCAACCTCTCGGTGGCTGACTGGTCGCACATTCAAGAGTTAGATTACGAACAGCTGCCTTTTAAATGCCGTCATTGCCACGAATATGGGCACTTTGCAAGATATTGTAAAAAAAAAAATGAAGAAATAGCAGAGAAAGAAAAAGGCGAGCAGTGGAAACAAGCAAAGAGGACTGCAAGCAGCAAGCAAAACAACAAAAACAGAGTAAAAGAGACAGGGAACAAAACAGGGCAAGAAGGAGCAAGCAATCAACCCAGGGGAAGCAGGGAAAACAACAACATTGTTGGAGACAAAAACCCCTTCGAATCCCTTACCCCGCAGACAGATACTCCAGAGGTCGAGCAGGAAGAACCTCAACAGACGAATAATGCAGACAATCAAGAGACAGGTAACATTCCAATCCCTAACTCTAGCAATACTTCTTCTCCTTCTTATGCTGATATCATAAAACAAAAGAAGAAGATTCAAGAAAACACGTGCTCTTCTGATGAGGAAACCTTCGAAAGGCCAACAAAAAAAGTGGGAAGAAGAACAAACAAGGAAACAAGGGAAGAAGAATCAGAACGGCAGAAAACCCTAGGCAGCCAAAATACTATAGAAATGTCCATTGGGAGAAATACTAGACCAAGGGCACCCAAGGGAGGAGGTCCCACTCATTCAAGTGGTAAATGATGCAGTTGGTCTCTTGGAACTGTAGGGGTTTGGGTAATCCCAATAAGGCAGAAGCGATCAAGGATTTATTGAAGATGGAAACAGCGGACATCCTAATGCTCCAAGAGACCAAAATAGAAGGGGAAACCCTACTAAATACTAGCACCATGAAATGGAAGTATGATTCAGGAAAGGCAGTCAGTGCAAGGGGTTCGGCTGGAGGTATTGGCACTTTTTGGTCAAAAAACTCCTTCACATTAATTCGAGCTACAGAGACCCAGCATTGGATCTTCACAGAGCTGCGACATATTACAAGTAACCTCTCTCTTGCCCTGTTTAATTTGTATGTTCCTGTGCATTATGAAGAAAAGAGAGAGTGTTGGAGGTCACTCTTGGAATTTATAGAGCAGATCAACCCCAAAAATATGATCATAGGTGGAGATTTGAATATTATCCTGGACTCCACAGAAAAAAGAGGAGGGAATTACTCTAGGGACCCTTTTCTTAATACAGTGGGAAATCTGATTCTGCAGCGGGATTTAGTTGATCCCAAACCCATGAAAGGCAAATACACCTGGACTAACAATAGAACAGGAGCAAATCATATCTCTGCTAGGCTTGATAGATTCCTAATCAGCAGTTCCTTAATGATGGATAACAGAATAGTCTTTTCCAAGATTCTCCCAAAGATTACATCGGACCACAAGCCAATCCTTTTATGTCTAAAAGAAGAAGAAGATCTAGGTCCCCTTCCTTTTCGCTTTAATCCTCTCTGGGCAGGTAAGGAAGGCTTTTTTGAAACAGTTCAAACAGCTTGGAGGGAAGATGTTATTGGTTCCCCAAGCTATGTGTGGGAACAAAAAATGAAAAACACAAAAAAATCTCTCAAGGATTGGATAAAGCATACCAGGCACACCCCCACTAGTCAGAGAAAGGAGGCAGTTCTGCTGTTGGAAGGATTACAGTTTGAAATGGAGGAGAAGGATCCCTCCCCCATAGACCTAGCAAACGAAAAAACTGCCCAAAGGAATACATACTGTTCTTTTAGAAACGAAGAAGAACACTGGCGCTTAAAGTCTAGAAGTCTGTGGCTTAAATCTGGAGACAGAAATACCACATACTTCCATAGACAGTGTAGGGCTCGCCTTTCACGCAACCATATAGCAGAAATCACCAACTCTAATGGACAGGTGTATAAAGGATTTACTCAAATCAAAGATGCAGCTGTTAATCATTTTCAGAATCTTCTAAGGGCAGAAAGAAATGGGAATGAGGAGGATGCAACAGATTTTCTCTCAACCATACCAAATTTGGTCAATATGGAAGACAATGACTCTCTGATGAGGCCTGTCACTGAAGAAGAAATAACTCAAATAGTCTGGTCCATGGAACCAGACAAATCACCAGGGCCCGATGGCTTCTCAATTCATTTTTATAGAATATGTTGGGAGATTATCAATGCTGATCTTTTCAGAATGATAAGAGGATTCCTGAGGAAGGCAAAAGTGGGTGGAGGTATAAACTCAACCTTCCTCGCTTTAATTCCCAAGGATTCAAATCCAAGCTCCTTTGACAGATATAGGCCGATTTCACTCTGCAACTCATCATATAAAATTGTGGCCAAACTGTTGGCTAACAGAATTAAGCCTCTTCTACAAAAGCTCATCTCTCCGGCCCAAGGAGGTTTTGTCCAGGGCAGACAACTTTTAGACAATGTCATACAAATACAAGAAGCCCTGCATTCCAGTCAAAGCAGGAAAGAACAGGGTATGATAATCAAGTTGGATATGTGTAACGCCTTCGACAGAGTGAATCGTTCCTTTCTGTACAGGGTTCTAGCAGCCTTCGGTTTCAAAACAGATTTTATAAATCTCATCAAAGCTTGTATTGAAAACATTTGGATAGCCCCAATGGTGAATGGCAGACCAGCTGAGTTCTTTTTAACTACTAGGGGACTGAGGCAGGGCTGCCCTCTTTCCCCCTACCTCTACATACTTCTAGCTGACTCACTAAGCAGAAAGCTGTCTCAGGAGAAGCAAATTGGATCCATTCCAGGGATAAGAATTGCGCAAGGCGTTGCTCCGGTGAACCATGCGTTTTTCGCTGATGATTCCCTCCTCCTCGGAGGAGCCTCCATGAGAATGGCAAACGCCTTCAAAATCATCCTCAATAAGTTCTGCAATTGCTCAGGAGCGTTAATTAATGAGAGGAAAAGTGCTGTCTATGGATGGAATATAGACCAGCATTCGATTGAGAGGATTGCCAGCGTGCTTGGATTCAAAGGCTATGCTGAGTGGGATAGAATAAAGTATTTAGGCCTTCCTTTGACGCTGGGTTCAAATCGTAATCACCTGTGGGAGGAGACGATATCAAAGTTCAAGAAAAAGATCGATGCGTGGGGTGGAGTATGGCTCTCAACAGGTGGCAAACTCACCCTAATTCGCGCTGTACTCACTGCTATCCCAACCTTCCAAACCTCGTTGCTGTTGGCTCCAAAGCAAATTGCGGATCAGATCTCAAGCATTATACGAAATTTTCTCTGGAACGGAGGAAAGGGTAACAGCAACCGTTTTCATCTGATTAATTGGGAAACAACGAAGCGTCCCTATGCTGAGGGCGGACTTCAAATACGTGACCCACAGCATGCTAATTTAGCCATGGGATGTAAACTGCTGTGGCAGCTAATCACAGAGCCTCTGCACCCTGTCAGTCAAATTTTTAAACAGAAGTATCTTAACAATCATTCGCTTTCCAACTACAGTCCAACGCAAGCTATGAAAGTAACACAGGCTTGGAGGCTTTGTTGTAAAGGGCTCGAATTCTTCAGATCACAGTTGTATAAAATTCCAGGGAACGGGAAAAGCACTCTGCTGTGGAAAGATCGAATAATGGGGCACCCTCCATTATCAGACAATAATGAAATTGTCGACTTAAGAGCCTGGCTAAGTTCAAGAGGAATAAGAAAAGTTGAGGACATCGTTGAGTGGGACTTCAATGGCAACTGGCAGCGTTGGAGACTACCCATCATTCCAGCACACCTAAAAAATCAGCTGAAGTCCCTCACAGAAGCCATTTCAGATTTTACACCTGTACACAAGGATGAGGCTGACTCTTGGGGATGGGGGAAAACAGGTGTGTACACAGTCAAGCAAGGTTACTTTCAGCTGCAAGGCAAAAAGGCCTCTCAGCATCCGGAATCAGTGTGGAAGCAGATCTGGGAATCCTTCAGCATTCCTAAGATTAATTTCTTTTTCTGGACCTTATTTCATAACAAAATTCTGACTGGTGATAACCTGTGCAAAAGAAACATAGCAGGTCCTCACCGCTGCGTGCTCTGCAAAAAAGCCTTGGAAACCTCAGTACACATGTTCATCGATTGTGAGTATGCTCAGAAGGCTTGGACTAGCTTCCTGACAGGTCTGAATGTGATCCCTCCTTCCCACTGTTCGATCAATGACATGTTTTCGTCTTGGAAAGCTCGATACCCACTCAAAGTCACTGAAAAATCTCTCTGGCTCAAGGTGTGGATTGCAGCCCCTAAATATCTTTGCTGGAAGCTGTGGCTCGCCAGGAATGATATAGTCTTCAATCAAAAAGAAACAACAGCAGAGAATGCTGCTGATCAGGCCAAGAATCTACTTCTAGAAACTTTACGACATTCCATTGTCAAAGATGACAGCTCCCTACGAAAGGAGGAAAAGGCATGGCTGGATGGCTTCTCCCCCATGTCGAGAACTCCAGCAATTACTCGTCCAATTCAAAAGGAAAATTGGCAGATTAGAGACACCTTGGAAAGTTTCCAGAAGTGGTGGAAAGCAGAAGGTAAATGCACTATCTTCTTCGACGGAGCCTCGAAAGGCAACCCAGGCAGGTCTGGGGCAGGCGGGGTTGTTTATCTTCCGAATGGGAGAAAGGAGGACTTCAGCTGGGGTCTTGGGTTTAAAACCAACAATCAGGCCGAAGTCCTCAGCCTTCTTAAAGCTTGCCAACTGGCCAGAAAAGGAAATGTAAGAGACATTTTAATTTTTGGAGACTCTGAATTGTTGATAAAATCCTTGATAAACAAAAAAGCGCCCAAGGATCCAGTACTAAACAAGCAGATCAAAAGAGTGAGCAGAATCCTACAGGAATTCTCCACAGCTCAAATCTTCCATATCCTCAGAGATTTAAACACAGAAGCAGACACATTGGCAAATACAGGATGCACACTAGAAACAAGCATGATCAGCATAAATGAAGGGGCACCGAAAATGGCATCTATTCCCTAAACGGGCATCTATCCTCGCAAAAGCTGAGAATTGTAATGACAGAAACAGTGAATTGTAAGCTTGATCTGGCTATGGCCATTCTTCTTCATCAATAAAAATACCCGTTACAGTTAAAAAAAAAAAAGTTCAATATTTATGTTTTTTATTAATATTAATAATATAAACATAAATTTTTAAATTTGAGATAGAAATTCTTAATATTATTATTATTATTATTTAAAAATAACAATAATATTGTTAAAATAAATATTGATTCATATTAAATTAATAATTTAATAATATAGATTGATATTAATTTTGCTAATAAATATAAATGTTTTTAAATTAATAAAAAAATTATTAATATTAATTTTAAATATCATATCTCTTTTAATGTTAATTAATATTAATATTAATAATATTAATAATAAATATAGATGTGAACAATGGCATTAAATTTTGCATTTATATATTAATGTGAATAATGTCATTAAACATCAATATAAATATTTCATTAAAAAATAGGATGGATAACTTTATGTTGTTTATTTAGGTTTAATGACATTATAATTTTGAAAAATTTTAAGTTTATTTTATTTTGGAATTTTAATCACTCAATTTTTTAATATTTATGTCTCTTATTAAGTTGAATATTTATGTTTTTTTTATTAATATTAATAAACATGGATAAACATAAATTTTTAAAATTGACATACAAATTATCAATATTAATAGTATTGCTATTAGGAGGATAACTTTAAGTTGTTTATTTAGATTTAATGACATTATAATTTTGAAAATGTTTTAGTTTATTTTATTTTGGAATTTTAATCACTCAAATTTTCAATATTTATGTGTCTTATTAAGTTGAATATATATGTTTTTTATTAATATTAATAAACATGGATAAACATGGTCCAGGTATAGAACAAAACGTGCGCTCTGCAGATTTGGAGCTGCCAGCAATGACCTAGCCCCTGTTGTGCCTCTGCTCCTGGGCGCTCTACCCTACTACTGTTTGGGCCTCTGCCTAGTGCCCCTTGCCCTCTGCTCTCTGCTCTTTGCCTTTTTTGCTGCTCTCTCTTGGTTCCCTGACTTCCCTGGGATGCTGCCGCGTTTCTGACCCTGCGTCCCTCCCTGTGATATTCTCATGGGCTCCGAGGAAGTTCCTGCTTCTGTGGCCCAAGCCCGTGCATTTTCCGACCTCATTGGCTCTCTAGGCCCTCCCAAACCTCGTCCAGCTGTCTCTAAATTTGTTAAAAATATCGATGGACTTCAGGAAGTGGTTCTACCCCCGTCTCTCCCTCGCATGGCGGTGCTTTCCCTTGCAGAGAAGGGTCTGATTGGTCAGTTCACAGGACTATGGCCATCCCCAAAGATGGTCCAAAGATGGATTGAAAGAAATTTGTCTGACAAAGTTACGGGCAAAATATCGATCAGGTTCTGTGGCAAAGGTTACTTCACCTTTCATTTTGAAACCAAAGAAGACAAATATTTGATCTTTAGAAATGGGCCTTATTTTATGGATTCTCGCGGTTTATATATTAATAAATGGACCCCTAACTTCGATCCTGAACTCGACATCCCAAACGCGGTTTCAGTATGGGTGCGTCTGCCACACCTTCCCTTGCATTGCTGGGGGGATGATTCTGTCAGAGCTATTGGGAATGCGATCAGAAAATTCATCGACAGAAGCGAGCCCAAAGAAAACATGCTTGCATGCGCCAGAATCTATGTTGAAGTAAACCTGGGCAAAGGTCTCCCTGAAGCTATCAAACTCAAAGTGGACGATTGGATGCACATCCAGCAGATAGACTATGAGGAAATCCCCTTCAAATGCAAGGTATGTCACGAATATGGCCATTTTGCTAATCGTTGTCCTAAAAATGTTGAAGTTGAAAACATGGAATCAGAGCAACCTTGGGAAACTGTTAAGAAAAAGAAACCCAATCCCAAACCTCAAGGAGCCCCTCTTCCGAAATCCAATCCCTCGCCCTCTAATTCTGCCCAAACTCTGGAGCCTTTCAGTCAGCCATCTGGACCTTCTATTCCTTCTCAACCCGTGGATCAATCCAACCCCTTCTCTACCATGTATTCCCTGAATGATGATTCCCCCCTCTCCCCTCATCCCCCTCTTTTGGAACCCCCCCCTATTCTCCCCCTTCACCCTGATTTCCCCTCTTCCCCCTAAGATACTCCCTCCACCCGCATTACAAGAACCTCTTCTAAAGAGCATGGTGCCTCTTTAGACTCTCATAAAAATCAGGGACCTGGAAGGCGAACTAATAGGCAGCAGAGAAATAAAAACGCTAAAAAAGATATAGCTATGGGCTCTCAAAACCCCATTGAAAACTACATACTGGGACAGAATAACAAAGATTCAGGGAAAAAGAGTCAAGGAGGGAGAGCAACCCTTCATTCATCCCCTTTGACATGATGAAGGTCCTTTCTTGGAATAGTAGGGGTCTGGGGAAACCCTCTAAATCAACAGCCCTCAGAGATCTCATTAACTCTGAAAAGTTTGAAATCCTTCTTCTTCAGGAAACAAAACAAAGTAAAGTGGATATGTATAAAATCATTAGCAAAGAAACACTCTATGAAGGTACTCTTCTTGAATTTAGAGGTGCCTTGGGGGGGCTTGCTTCCCTTTGGGCAAAAAACAAATGGCAGCTCAAAGGTAACACTGTCAATTCTCACTGATTCAAAATTGTTTTGGAAAGCATCAAAGATCAGCAACAGATAATTGTTTATAACATCTACAGCCCAAATCATTACAAAGAAAAAGAGTCATGTTGGGCCTCATTGAAAGAATATATGAATAATGAAGACAATAGCAACATCATTCTGGGGGGAAATTTAAATCTAATTATGCACTCGAATGAGAAGAGGGGTGGGATCTTTGGTCACGACCCCTTCAGAATTCAGCTAGAAAACATCATGCAAGATCAGGAAATTGTTGACATAGCGCCCAAAAACCACATGTATACTTGGAAAAATAAGATACTTGGCAAAGATAACATTATGGAATGACTTGATAGAATTTTGGTTGTTGTCTCTCTGCTCTCTCAATTCTCCTCAGCATCAGCCAATGTGCTTCCTTTCACCACCTCCGATCATTATCCAATTACTCTCTCCTTGAATGAACAGTGGCCTCTTGGGCCTATCCCCTTTAAATATATTCCTCTATGGAATGAGTTCCTGGGTGCCAATCATCTCATCTGGGATGTTTGGACGCAACATGTCGAAGGGTCACTTGGGTTTATATGGGAAACAAAATTGAAAAAAACAAAACAAGCCTTAAAAGAATTGGCCAAGTATCATTACAAGGAACCAGAATAGCGTAAACAGGAAGTTAAAGCAAAATTGCAGGAAGCACATGCCAACATTGAAAAGCAAGAACCAACTCAAGATCAGCTCAAGTAGGAAAAGGACTTATACTGGCAGCTCTATCGAATTAATAGGGAGGAGGAAGAGAAATGGAAGTTGAAATCAAGAAATTTGTGGCTTCAAGCCGGTGAAAAGGATACTAATTTTTTCCATAAGAAAACTACTGTCCGAAAGGCTAGAAAAAATATCGCCTCCATTAGAGATGACACAGGGATTCTTCAAATTGAGCAAGAAGCGATAAAACATGCAACTATAGTGCATTATAAAGACCTTCTCACTGAAAATAAAGAGGTTGAAGACTACTCCGAACTTCTTCAATATCTCCCAACTCTGATCACTGAAGAAGTCAACAACACCCTTAACAGGGACTTTTCTGAAACTGAGGCAGAAGAAGCTATTTGGACCCTCCACCCAGACAAATCTCCAGGCCCGAATGGTTTCCCAATCTCCTTCTATCGAGCCCATTGGCCAATCATCAAAAAAGACTTTATGAAAATGATTCACTGGACTCATTGTAAGAAGAAAATTGGGGGCTATACTAACTCAACTTTCCTCGCCCTCATCCCCAAGGAGAACCATCCTTGTAAGGAGAAAATTTGGGGCTATACTAATGTAAATGTTTCAAATTAATAAAAAAAGTATTAATGTTCATTTTAAATATTGATATCTCTTTTAATGTTAATTAATATTAATACTAATAATATTAATAATAAATATAGATGTCAATTTTAAACATAGAAATTTATATAAAATTAAATTTTGCATTTGTACATTAATGTGAACATTGTCATTAAACATCAATATAAATATTTCATTAAAGAAAATGAATCATAACTTTAGTTTTATTTAGGTTCAATGACATTAGAATTAAAAATTTTGGTTTTTTTATATCATTTAGCTCATGTAGCATTAGGTTATTTTATAATGTGAGGTTTATAACATTAAGTTATTTAATATTAAAAAAATGGCTTTTTCTTAATATTTATATTGAACATCAAAACATTAACATCAATATTAAACATATACATTAATAAAGACATAAAAATAGATTTATTAACATTAATAATATTGGATTGTAAAAATTAGATTTATTAACATTAATATTTATGTTTTTTATTAATATTAATAAACATGGATAAACATAATTTTTTAAAATTGACATAGAAATTATTATTATTATTATTTAAAAATAATATTAATAATTTAATAATATAGATTCATATTAACTTTAATAATAAATATAAATGTTTCAAATTAATAAAAAAATAATTAATATTATTTTTAAATATCAATATCTCTATTAATGTTAATTAATATTAATATTAATAATATTAATAATAAATATATATGTCAATGTTAAACATAGAAATTTATATAAAATAAAACTTTGCATTTATACATTAATCTTAATATTTCATTAAAGAATAGGATTGATTATTTAATTTTGGAATTTTAATCACTCAATTTTTTTAAATATTTATGTGTGTTATTAAGTTCAATATTTATGTTTTTTTATTAATATTAATAATATAAACAAATTTTTAAAATTGAAAGATCCTATACTCACTATACTTACACAACTTTACTTTTGTTTTTTCTCTACCGTTATATTATCAATTAATTATTCGGAAAATTCACATCAGCAATAGCAAGTGAATTTAGGTTGCATGGAAGTGTCAATTTTGTGTAATATTATTGAACTTAATTAGATTGTAGACAATTTTGAAATTTGATATATGAAAATGAACTTAAATGTAAGAATTAATTTAAATAGTTGAGTTTGTTTTTATTCCAAAAATTTTAAAAATAATCTACAATTTTCTAAATAGAAATGGTCATCTTAAAGTTTTGCATTAATATTTCATTAAATGATAAGATCGATTATTTTATTTTGGAATTTTAATACTCATTTTTTCAATATTTATTTGTGCTATTAAGTTCAATATTTATGTTTTTTATTAATATTAATAATATAATTATTTTTTTTAAAATTGGATATAGAAATTATTAATATTAATATTATTGCTATTATTATTGTTATTTAAAATTAACAATAATATTATTAAAGTAAATGAAAATGAACAATAATATTATTTAAATAGTTGAGTTTGTTTTTATTCTCAAATTTTGAAAATAATCCACAATTTTCTAAATAGAAATGGCCATTTTAAAGTTTTGCATTAATATTTCATTAAATAATAAGATTGATTATTTTATTTTGGAATTTTAATACTCATTTTTTCAATATTTATTTGTGTTATTAAGTTCAATATTTATGTTTTTTATTAATATTAATAATATAAACATAATTTTTTTAATTTGGGATAGAAATTCTTAATATTAATATTAATATTATTTAAAAATAACAATAATATTATTAAAATAAATATTGATTCATATTAAATTAATAATTTAATAATATAGATTGATATTAAATTTAATAATAAATATAAATGTTTTTAAATTAATAAAAAAATTATTAATATCAAGTTTAAATATCATATCTCTTTTAATACTAATTAATATTAATATTAATAATATTAATAATAAATATATATGTGAACAATGGCATTAAATTTTTCATTTATATATTAATGTGAATAATGTCATTAAACATCAATATAAATATTTCATTAAAAAATATGATGGATAACTTTAGGTTGTTTATTTTTCTTTTCACAAGGGGAAAATTCGTAACTTTTCATTAATATGATAAGTTATATGTTACATATGCTGGTAGTATAAACTACATAAATGTCACCAAACCATCAAGTGTCCATAATAGACAACCATAAGAAACTAAAAAATACATACTGCTGATACAAGTATCAGTCACATATATCATGCCTGTAAGTTTGGTGCATAACTTGCAGGGAAAAAGATAGCAAAATGAAAAAATATAAACAATAGCCAGTAGATAGTCCATGGGAGATAAACCAATACCAAAATAATCTCCCAAAGTAGGTTGTTCGATCAAAAAGCCCTGAGATCCGGTGCCTCATCCATAAAAGGCCGATGATAAAACTTGAATACCTATTCTCCAATCTGCTCAGTAATATGCCATGTTCCCCAGTTCAGCTCCGTGACTTCTTTGGACAGCTTATCAGCCACTTTGTTCCTAGTCCTGTAAATGTGTGCCACAGAAATTGAGTTAAATAAGAGCTTGATATGATGGACCTCCCTTAGAAGTGCAAATAGTGTGTGCGTGTGGCAATGAGAAACTTCATTAAACCAGTTGATCACAAGCAGAGAGTCCCCAAAAATCTGAATGGAGTTGCAATGAATTTCTCGTGCAAACATCAATAGAAGTCTATGGCATTGTATTTTAGCATAATTTTTTGATCCGGGACCCAGTCCCATTCTAATTTGGTAATGGCGATGATCATCTAGATGAAGGATAGCACCCCTCCCACATCCTTGTGGGTTGGACGCCCCATCAAAATAGGCCCAAGGTCTGCTTCGATCAATCAATTCAGGGACAGCCATCAGGGGTGGTTTCTGTTGTTCATCTTCAAGCAAGAGGTTGTATGTTGCTATGATGGCGGCACAAATTCGGTCACCCAAAATCGGTTGGCTGTTAAAAGTGTATCTATTGCGGCCAATCCAAATTTTCCAGGCAAAAATCAGAGGTAGGTTGTGAAACTTAGTGGAATTTGTAGTAAGTTCCCACCAAATAGTCCAAGCATCAATTAGTGAAGCACCCTGACAGGGGAAGTGACATCGCAAGTTTTCTGTCACCAAAACCCAAATGGCCGATATAACATTATAGTGGAGGAAAAGGTGCGAGGAGTCTTCGCAATTTGAAAGGCAGTAGCAGCAACACGAGGGTCCATTAATAGCTCGTCAGTGGAGAAAATCCATGGTGGGAATGCAATTATTTAATATGCACCAAAAAATGGTCTTGTACTTGTGTTGCGCCTTAAACTTCCATATGCTGCGCCACCACCAAGCCTTGTGTGGCGGCTCTTTACGATAGATGAGTGTCAAATATCCAATTTTTGGGGCATATTGTCCACATGGAGAGTATGCGCAAATCAGCCTGTCATCCTGATTTGTGAGCCTGATGTTAGATTCTCTTAATGCCCAAATGTAGTTGTTCCAGATCCAGAGCCCGTCTCAAGGAATTTTGAGAAATTCAGCTGACAGCCAGGCTTGACTCATCCAGGAAGTGTGAATCGGGTCCGCGATTTGTGCAAGGTAAAGGATTTCTCTGCGGGCCAGATGATCCCGCAAATATTCTAGTAATTTACAGAATTCACCACTACCAGACCAAGAATCGGCACTGATTCTCACAGATGAACTAGATCCAATTTTCCATGACAATCCACGCTGAATGATATGTGCAGCCTTAGTGACAGCTTTCCAAATGATTGAAGCCCCAGTGTGCGACCCAATGCGATCTTTAATCCAGTCGATGGTGTTCCTGGGTGCGATGTATTTAGAAACTATGACCTTCTTCCAGAGACTGTGACTGGTGAGTAAGTGCCAACACATCTTGGCAGCAAGGCCATTCGAAAATAAATGGAGATCCTTGCTCCCCCAACCGCCCCATTGCTTGGGTATGTTAGTGCGGTCCCAAGCGACCCAAGCAAATGTGTAGTCCTTGTCCTGATTGCGCCAAAGGAAATGACGACAGATACATTTGATTCTATTGGTAACACCTCTAGGTAACCAAGCCAGTGTCATCCAATAGACCAGAATAGCCTCGAGCACCGATTTGATAAGGACTAATCGCCCAGCTCTGGATAACCATCTATTGTACCAAACATTTATTCTGCGCTCCACTTTGGCTATGAGCCAATTCCAGTCTTTAATCTGATAATCATTAGGCTTGATGTGATATCCCAGATATTTAAGACCATCATTGATGTCCGCATGAACATAGGCAAATAGAGTCCTGGCAGTGCCAAGTTCCTGAGCCAAGCATCCGGTCATAATGATAGTAGATTTGAGTGCATTTGGTATCATTCCAGTGGCTCTGCAAAAAATCTGGAGGAGCTTATCAAACTGAATCAAGTCCCATCTAGAACCATCGAGAAATATTAGAACATCATCAACAAATAATAGATGAGTGATTTGAATGAGATCATTAATCCGGAGACCATGAATGGTACCTCGGGCCTTTGCATCTTTAATAAGTATAGATAAGCCTTCCATAACAAGCACAAATAATAAGGGAGACAGAGGACATCCCTGACGCAAACCACGACTTGCATGGAAAAAGTTGGATGCAGTGCCATTTAGGAGAATGCTAAAGCAAGCATGATAGATACATCCCATTATTCAATTGATGAATATATGAGGGAAGCTAGTTTGAATAAGTATAATGTGCAAATAGCTCCAATTCACCCGGTCAAAAGCCTTAGCTAGATCAATATTGAGAATAGTGGATTTAAGGTGCTTGGATTTTATGGAATGGAGGGCTTCTTGGGCCATGCCAATAGCTTTGTGGATTTGCCTATGATGCAAGAAGGCAAATTGTTCCTTAGCAATGTGAGAAGATAAAAAAGGCTTAATGTGATTCGCTATAATTTTTGAGATAATCTTGTAAATGCAGTTGCAAGAGCGAAATAGGTCTGTAATCATGAAATCTGGCCGGGTGGTCATATTTAGGGATGAGTGCAATGAAAATGGAGTGGAATCCATCATAGATGTATCCCCACACCCTACTATTTTCAATCATGGTCAGTAGATCATTACCAATCAACTCAAAAAAATGTATGAAAAATTCAATTGGCCAGCCATCTGGCCCAGGGCTTTTGTCCTTTTTGAACCATTTCAAAACTCCCTCCAATTCCCCCATGGTGACTGGAGCATTAATATCATCAACCTGCTCCAGTTCCACAAATCTATTGAAAGAATGAGTAATATGCATAATATCAGGCCGATCAATGTGCATGGGTGCCCTATAAAGGTCAGTAAAATGTTGAGTCCCCAAATCCTGTAATTGAGATTGAGTACAAGCAACATACCCATGCTGATCAATGAGCTCCCATATGGAGTTGGCAGTCCTGTGACCATTAGCATGTTGTTGGAAGAACTTTGAATTTTCTTTTCTAGCCTAAAGCCAAATAACATGGCTCTTGAGCCTCCAGTCCTCCTCTTTTTGTCTCAGGATCTTAGCCTTAGAAGATTCCAGGGCAATGAGCTGCTCTTGGGATGTGCTAGACTGATAGCCAGAGAGATTAGAACTGTTAAGTTGTGCAATCGCCAAATCAATCCGATTGAGCTCTTCCCGCTCCAGGCGCTTCTTATTTTTAACCCAATTGATAGTCAGGCATTTAATGTGAGATAGATTATCATTGATGATTCGGGCAGGGTCCTCATCCGGCAATTGATGGCAATGCTGCCAGGCATGTTGAACCAGATCATGATATTCTGGGTCCTGCAACCATCTGGAGCTAAATTTGAATGGTGGTCTAGCCCTGTGAGGACCACATTCAAATTCCAAAAAGATCGGGGAGTGATTCGACAAACCACCTTGTCCCACCCATTATCTGGCACGGTCAATGATGTTAAGTAGAGGCACTTTGATCAGAAATTGATCTAATCTTCGGGCCAGAGCTGCCACTCCAGTCCTCCTGTTCCTCCAAGTGGGTAGAATCTTAGTGGTCTGAATGTCGACAAGGTCAACCGCATCAAGCTTGGTACTGAGAAACTCAGCTAAAGGATCCAGGTTAGCCCGAGTTCCCTAGGATTCAGATATGCCTAATGAAAAATTCAGATCACCCCCCACTATAATATGAGGCGAGTTAAGGAGAGAGAAATCCAGTAAGGAGTTCCAAAAGGCTTCTCGGTTCAGACAGGGACCATATACATTAATAAGGGAGAAACACTGCTCAGAATGTCTAAATATAATTTCCATGCCCAGTACACTAGGTCGACCCCAACAATTAAGAATCTTCGTGTTTCTGCAATTGATGCCCATGGAACTACCACCTGATCGGCCTTGGACATCCAATGTGATAAAAGTCCAGTTGGGTAGAAAAGTATTTAGAAGGGCAGTGACTGCGTCGCCCGCTCTTAAAGTTTCTTGGAGAAAAAGGATGTCAATGGATCTTTGAGCAATTAAGTCTTTTAGGGCCAATCTCTTGTCGGGGTTGGCCAATCCCCTGCAATTGTATGAGAGACAAATCATGATGACACTCCTGGAATGGGCCTCCTTGCTCTAAGGAACCGCATAAGGGTAGATTTTGTTCTAGCCTCTACTTCCATATTTTCCCTTTTGATGGCTTTAGCTAAGGCAGATGGATGACCTCTCGATTTTTTGGGTTGACAGCTTAGCCCTTGGCTAATGCCAAATGAGTCCTCCGAGTGGGGTTAAGTAATAGATCTGAGGAAGTAATTGTGTTTCAAAGTAGATGTCTCCGAGCGGGTAGAGTGACATGAGGAATCAGCAGAGGTGTGTAGGATAATGGGAGTGAAGGAAGGCGAAGCTTGTGTAATAGTACAACAGATAGAAGGATACCAAAGTGTAGACATAACAGAACCAGTAGATAAACATGGAATAGAGATGGATAAAGAATAGGACTCTATATTAGAAATAGAAGAGTCAGGAATAGGAGAGGTACCCGGTATAGTTGCAGCCCGAACAGGTGGCTCCGAAGTGGATTGAGGATGTGATCGAGGTTGAGTTTTTGGCCAAGTAGGTAGCGGGAGAGACACACCCAGCTGCTCAGCCACCGGCTATTCCGGCTCGTCCAGGTGCCCATCCATAGGATCCGAGCTAGAGCTTGTAATAACCTCAGTCTGGGTGGCCACATTGTGGGATATCTTGATAGCCTGGTGAGAGAATCAAAACTTTGGACACTCCTTGTATAAATGACCAACCTCATGACGTTT
Source organism: Pinus albicaulis (assembly GCA_034641835.2). NCBI lineage: Eukaryota > Viridiplantae > Streptophyta > Pinopsida > Pinales > Pinaceae > Pinus > Pinus albicaulis. The sequence goes on from MU968307.1 coordinate 491,330, forward strand.
CCTGCAGTGAAATGGCACCCCTTCATAATCCAAGACCTGTTGCCACACCATTCCATCAAATAGCATATTGAGATTGTCATGAACTCCATCCCTAGTGTCTAGGAATATCAAAATGCGAGCAACAGCCTTGCTCCCAGTGATCCGATAGGACTTGTCGTGATCCAGGTACCGACCAAATAGACTTCCGATATTTTTGAAAGCAGTGTCATTCCAGAATTGAATCGGTAGTCCAGGAAATATCATCCAAATAGGGCCAGTGCTTACAATATCTTTTTTGGGGTCAAATAGCGGAACCCATCACTTGAGGTAAATTGGATGCATTTCTAAATGCCAGAGCTATTTAAGTGCACACTCCAATTGATCAGGCCGATCAAATGTGAGGGAAAACCAACCCTTCGGTAGGACCGTAACCTCCGGGAGGACATCGAGAGAACAGCCCCAGATCTCACCAGTCCACTGCCACAGCCTCGCCATGGATTATTTCCGGCCCCTAACCCTCCCCATTAGCACAGTGGTAGCAATGAGCCCCCAATCATCCATTCCACACTCGCGCCCAAAGTTCGTGAAAATGCTGAGCTTATTCTTTGTAGTCTTGTGCTTGCTCTTTTTATTAGATTGCCCCTTATCCGGGTCGGATGCGTTCTTCGAGTCTGAAGATGAGCTCGGCTTGTCTGAGGTTGGCAGGTCCCCTGGTATATTGGTAAACACCCCAGAAGCCGAGGCTGGAATGCACACCGAAGTTCCACTGCAAGGCACACACCCTCCGTGAGAACCATAGACAGGCATTCCACGGTGCGACGAGGAGCCCCCAATGTTTAGGTGTTCCAGAGAGATAGATGCCTCTCCAATAATTTGGTACGCCGCATCCCCCAATGGCCCGAATGGCTCCAAATCACCCACATCCAAAGAAGTACCAGCTAGTGGAATGCTCTAGAGTCCAATATTTGATGGCGATGGATTATTAAAGAAAAACTGATCAAGTTCTGCTGATGGAGGTGAAGCAATAGCCACGTCAGAATGGATAGGCAGAGCTGGCCTCAAGCAAGAAGCAACTGGGATCATATCTTCCATCTCATCCGATACAACAGGGTCATTATGTCCCCAAATATCTACACCTACCAATGGGTCCTCTGTGTAGTCCAACTCTTCCTCATATACACTCATGATGCTAGCACGATAGATCTAATGGAAAACGGACAATAGTCAGTTGGACAATGGCGATAAACCCCCAAACTCCACGCTGGCCGCCCAGAGGTCAAATCTGGTCCACGGATAAACAAATAGTAACCTAAACAAGCTGGAAGCAAGCCCAGATGGTAATGCACAAATGCAGGTCAGATAGAAACAAACGGTCTCCGGACGATCAGAGAACCCCACCAAAAGCAAGTAAAACACTCTAGGCATCGAACACATACACATCATCACATCCAAATGTCACAGGCGGAACCCCAAGAAAGTGGGGCAGTCACTGTCAGCTCCAGGGATCGAAGTCTGGTCACCAAAGAAGTTAAATACAACCATAGACCAACGAATAGCGGACCAAGTAGGTCTTACCCACCCCAAAACACCCCGGCAAGACCGGAGAATGTGCTACCAACAGAGACGGGCCCAGAACGAAGACCCCACACCTCCGCAAGTCGGCGAGATCCCGGGAAGCGCTGGTTCCTAAGGGCGTAGCAGTTGACAAACAAGGTGCCAAGAAAATGCAGAAATTGAATTCAAACTCCACCAAATAACTTGTGAGGGGTCCCAACGGCCATAGCCGAGTGGTGCAAAACGCATAGAGTCAATGAGAAACTCGAGCAGCCTTAGGCGGTCCAGGAATTGCAGTCGCCATAGCTAGGGTTCAACGAGGTTAGGTTGTTTATTTAGGTTTAATGACATTATAATTTTGAAAAATTTTAAGTTTATTTTATTTTGGAATTTTAATCACTCAATTTTTCAATTTTTATGTCTCTTATTAAGTTGAATATTTATGTTTTTTATTAATGTTAATAAACATGGATAAACATAATTTTTTAAAATTGACATAGAAATTATCAATATTAACAGTATTGCTATTAGGAGGATAACTTTAAGTTGTTTATTTAGATTTAATGACATTATAATTTTGAAAATGTTTTAGTTTATTTTAATTTCGAATTTTAATCACTCAATTTTTCAATATTTATGTATCTTATTAAGTTGAATATTTATGTTTTTTATTAATATTAATAAACATGGATAAACATAAATTTTTAAAATTGCATAGAAATTATTATTATTATTATTATTATTATAAATATTGATTCATATTAGTATTAATAATTTAATAACATAGATTCATATTAACTTTAATAATAAATATAAATGTTTCAAATTAATAAAAAATAATTAATATTATTTTTAAATATCAATATATCTATTAATGTTAATTAATTTTTTCACAAAGGAAAAATTCGTAACCTTTCATTAAGTAGAAAAATTACATGTTACATTTTACTGAGTATGCTATCATGTAGCTACAAGATAAGCAGGCTTCATAGTCATGTATGAGCTAATATAAACAAAAAAGTAATCCAGTATCCGCAAGTAAGTTCGGTGCATAACTTACTGGACCGGAAAGTGCCAAAAAAATAGCAAATAAACATGATAAATATACATATGTATAGCTGCCGAAGTGTACACACAAAATGATCTCCAAAGAGATAATTCAAAATCTGCAGTCATGTAACAACAACTCCATTATCCTATAGTTCCTCAATGAAAGGCCTATGAAAAACCTGTAAATTTGTTCGCCATTATATTCTGTGATATGCCAGGTACCCCAAATTAGCTCCGCAGCTTCTTTGGATAGTTTGTCTACCACTTTGTTCCGAGTCCTGTAAATATGATTGATAGAAATGGAGTCAAAATGTAATTTGATGTGATGAACTTCTCTAAGAAGAGCATTCAGTGTGTGCGTGTAACATAGAGCATTTGAGTTGAACCAGTTTATCACAATAAGAGAGTCTCCAAAAATCTGAATGGAGTTGCAGTTCTTTTCCCGAGCAAAGATCAGGAGAAGTCTTAAGGCTTGCAGTTCGGAGAAATTGTTCGTTTCGGGTCCCAGACCCATCTTAATATGATAGTGATGCTGTGTGGTTAAGTAGAGAATTGCTTAATGTTAATTAATATTAATATTAGTAATAAATATATATGTCAATGTTAAACATAGAAATTTATATAAAATGAAACTTTGCATTTATATATTAATTTCAATATTTCATTAAAGAATAGGATTGATTATATAATTTTGGAATTTTAATCACTCAATTTTTCAATATATATGTGTGTTATTAAGTTCAATATTTATATTTTTTATTAATATTAATAATTTAAATGAATTTTTAAAATCAACATAGAAATTATTATTATTTAAAATTAACAATAATGATTCATATTAACATTAATAATTTAATAATATAGATTAATATTAACTTTAATAATAAATATAAATGTTTCAAATTAATAAAAAAAGTATTAATGTTCATTTTAAATATTGATATCTCTTTTAATGTTAATTAATATTAATACTAATAATAAATATAAATGTCAATTTTAAACATTAAAATTTATATAAAAATAAATTTTGCATTTGTACATTAATGTGAACATTGTCATTAAACATCAATATAAATATTTCATTAAAGAAAATGAATCATAACTTTAGTTTTATTTAGGTTCAATGACATTAGAATTAAAAATTTTGGTTTTTTTATATCATTTAGCTCATGTAGCATTAGGTTATTTTATAATGAGAGGTTTATAACATTAAGTTATTTAATATTAAAAAAATGACTTTTTCTTAATATTTATATTGAACATCAAAACATTAACATCAATATTAAACATAGACATTAATAAAGACATAAAAATAGATTTATTAACATTAATATTTATGTTTTTTATCAATATTAATAAACATGGATAAACATAAACTTTTAAAATTGACATAGAAATTATTATTATTATTATTTTACAATAATATTAATAATTTAATAATATAAATTCATATTAACTTTAATAATAAATATAAATGTTTCAAATTAATAAAAAAATAATTAATATTATTTTTAAATATCAATATCTCTATTAATGTTAATTAATATTAATATTAATAATATTAATAATAAATATATATGTCAATGTTAAACATAGAAATTTATATAAAATAAAACTTTGCATTTATACATTAATCTTAATATTTCATTAAAGAATAGGATTGATTATTTAATTTTGGAATTTTAATCACTCTATTTTTTTAATATTTATGTGTGTTATTAAGTTCAATATTATGTTTTTTATTAATATTAATAATATAAACAAATTTTTAAAATTGAAATAGAAATTATTATTATTATTTAAAATGAACAATAATGTTATTAAAATGAATATTGATTCATATTAACATTAATAATTTAACAATATAGATTGATATTAACTTTAATAATAAATCTAAATGTTTCAAATTAATAAAAAAAGTATTAATGTTTATTTTAAATATCGATATCTCTTTTAATGTTAATTAATATTAATACTAATAATACTAATAATAAATATAGATGTCAATTTTAAACATAGAAATTTATATAAAATTAAATTTTACATTTGTACATTAATATGAACATTGTCATTAAACATCAATATAAATAATTCATTAAAGAAAATGAATCATAACTTTAGTTTTATTTAGGTTCAATGACATAAAAATTAAAAATTTTGGTATTTTTGTATCATTTAGTTCATGTAGCATTAGGTTATTTTATAATGTGAGGTTTATAACATTAAGTTATTTAATATTAAAAAAATGGCTTTTTCTTAATATTTATATTGAACATCAATATTAAAGACATTAATAGAGACATAAAAATAGATTTATTCACATTAATAATATTGGACTGTAAACATTAGGTTTATAAAATTGTGAGTTGTTTTTCACTATTTTAATAATTTTCTTATCACTCATAAGTTTTTATACAATATGTATAGGAAGATTTTATTATATCTGTAAATGGAAAATTGTGTATGTATGCTACTTTTAACTTTATTCAATATTAATTGAAATTTTGTTGTTGATATCACATGTGTTTTCTTTTATTTTATGTGATTTCCTTATTTGATCATGGATCTAGCTATTTGGAGTTGCCTTCCATTCGAAATTCTTGAATTGTCCTCCTCTGGCTCCCTTTATCGATTCTAATAAATTTTAGCACTGTTTGTAACCAATGGAAGAATGTTTTGGAAAGTTTTAGGTTGTTGATTCTTGTTGGTTGTGCCTAGGAACTATATTTCCTCACCGAAGAAAAATCCTATACTCACTATACTTGTACAACTTTACTTTTGTCACTCACTATACTTACACAACTTTACTTTTGTTTTTTCTCTACTGTTATATTTTCAATTAATTATTCAGAAAATTCATATCAGCAATAACAAGTGAATTTAGGTTGCATGGAAGTGTCAATTTTGTGTAATATTATTGAACTTAATTAGATTGTAGAAAATTTTGAAATTTGATATATGAAAATGAACTTAAATGATAGAATTAATTTAAATAGTTGAGTTTTTTATTCTTCTAATTTTAAAAATAATCTACAATTTTCTAAATATAAATGGTCATATTAAAGTTTTGCATTAATATTTCATTAAATGATAAGATTGATTATTTTATTTTGAAATTTTAATACTCATTTTTTCAATATTTATTTGTGTTATTAAGTTAAATATTTATGTTTTTTATTAATATTAATAATATAAACAATTTTTTAAAAATTGGATATAGAAATTATTAATATTAATATTAATATTATTATTATTTAAAATTAACAATAATATTATTAAAGTAAATGAAAATGAACAATAATATTATTTAAATAGTTGAGTTTGTTTTTATTCTCAAATTTTGAAAATAATCCACAATTTTCTAAATAGAAATGCCCATCTTAAAGTTTTGCATTAATATTTCATTAAATAATAAGATTGATTATTTTATTTTGGAATTTTAATACTCATTTTTCAATATTTATTTGTGTTATTAAGTTCAATATTTATTTTTTATTAATATTAATAATATAAACATAAATTTTTAAATTTAAGATAGAAATTATTAATATTAATATTATTTCTATTATTATTATTATTTAAAAATAAAAATAATAATATTAAAATAAATATTGATTCATATTAAATTAATAATTTAATAATATAGATTGATATTAAATGTAATAATAAATATAAATGTTTTTAAATTAATAAAAAAATTATTAATATTAATTTTAAAGATCATATCTCTTTTAATGTTAATTAATATTAATATTAATAATATTAATAATAAATATAGATGTGAACAATGACATTAAATTTTGAATTTATATATTAATGTGAATAATGTCATTAAACACTAATATAAATATTTCATTAAAAAATAGGATGATAACTTCAACTTGTTTATTTAGGTTTAATGACATTATAATTTTGAAAATTTTTAAGTTTATTTTATTTTGGAATTTTAATCACTCAAGTTTTCATTATTTATGTCTTTTATTAAGTTGAATATTTATGTTTTTTATTAATATTAATAAACATGGATAAACATAAATTTTTAAAATTGACATAAAAATTATCAATATTAATAATATTGCTATTAGGAAGATAAATTTAAGTTGTTTATTTAGATTTAATGACATTATAATTTTGAACATGTTTAATTTCATTTTATTTTGGAATTTTAATTACTCAATATTTCAATATTTATGTGTCTTATTAAGTTTAATATTTATGTTTTTTATTAATATTAATAAAAATGGATAATTATAAATATTTAAAATTGCATAAAAATTATTATTATTAAAATAAATATTGTTTCATATTAATATTAATAATTTAATAACATAGATTCATATTAACTATAATAATAAATATAAATGTTTCAAATTAATAAAAAATAATTAATATTATTTTTAAATATCAATATCTCTATTAATGTTAATTAATATTAATATTAATAATATTAATAATAAATATATGTAAATGTTAAACATAGAAATTTATATAAAATGAAACTTTGCAGTTATACATTAATCGCAATATTTCATTAAAGAATAAGATTTATTATTTAATTTTGAAATTTTAATCACTCAATTTTTCAATATTTATTTGTGTTATTAAATTCAATATTTATCTTTTTTATTAATATTAATAATATAAACAAACTTTTAAAATTGACATGGAAATTATTATTATTATTTAAAATTAACAATAATGTTATTAAAATGAATATTAATTCATATTAACATTAATAACTTAACAATATAGATTGATATTAACTTTAATAATAAATATAAATGCCAATTCATGATCAGTGATAAACTCAGCTCACAGCTCCTTCTGGTATTTTTGCTCAATTACTGTTGGAATTTTTTGTCTCTTTGTCTCAACGCGCAGCTGGAAAAGCTGATTGTTACTCTTAGTCTTGTTGAGTCCTTAGTCTTGTTAAGTCCTCATGTATAAACTGTAGGCCGGTTTCCCTTCCAAGGGCGGCCAAACTGATCTTTAAAGGACTGGTTTCCCATCTCGGGCAGTCCAGAATTTTCCTGTTCAGCATGTTTATCAAGCCCAGTGCTCAGGCTCACATAGATGACACTGTGGCAGTTTTGTAACAGTAACTCTTATACATAATAGAATTAGTTTTATTTAGAAAAAAAAAATATAAATGTTTCAAATTAATAAAAAAAAGTATTAATGTTTATTTTAAATATGGATATCTCTTTTAATGTTAATTAATATTAATACTAATAATATTAATAATAAATATAGATGTCAATTTTAAACATAGAAATTTATATAAAATTAAATTTTGCATTTGTACATTAATATGAACATTGTCATTAAACATCAATATCAATATTTCATTAAAGAAAATGAATCATAACTTTAGTTTTATTTAGGTTCAGTGACATTAAAATTAAAAATTTTGGTATTTTTATATCATTTAGTTCATGTAGCATTAGGTTATTTTATAATGTGAGGTTTATAACGTTAAGTTATTTAATATTAAAATAAATGGATTTTTCTTAATATTTATATTGAACATAAAAAAATTAACATCAATATTAAACATAGACATTAATAGAGACATAAAAATAGATTTATTAACATTAATAATACTGGACTGTAAACATTAGTTTTATAAAATTGTGAGTTGTTTTTCACTATTTTAATAATGTTCTTATCACTCATAAGTTTTTATACAATATGTATAGGTAGATTTTATTATATCTGTAAATGGAAAGTTGTGTATGTATGCTACTTTTAACTTTATTCAATATTAATTGAAATTTTGTTGTTGATATCATATGTGTTTTCTTTTATGTTAGGTGATTTCCTTATTTGATCATGGATCCACCAATTTGGAGTTGCCTTCCATTTGAAATTCTTGAATTGTCTTCCTTTAGCTCCCTTTATCAATTCTGATAAAGTTTAGCACTGTTTGTAACCAATGGAAGAATGTTTTGAAAAGTTTTAGGTTGTTGATTCTTGTTGGTTGTGCCTAGGAACTATATTTCCTCACCGAAGAAAGATCCTATACTCACTATACTTACACAACTTTACTTTTGTTTTTTTCTCTACTGTTATATTATCAATTAATTATTCAGAAAATTCATACCAGCAATAACAAGTGAATTTAGGTTGCATGGAAGTGTCAATTTTGTATAATATTATTGAACTTCATTAGATTGTTGAAAATTTGAAATTTGATATATGAAAATGAACTTAAATGTAAGAATTAATTTAAATAGTTGAGTTTGTTTTTATTCCTCTAATTTTAAAAATAATCTACAATTTTATAAATAGAAATGGTCATCTTAAAGTTTTGCATTAATATTTCATTAAATGATAAGATTGATTATTTTATTTTGGAATTTTAATACTCATTTTTCCAATATTTATTTGTGTTATTAAGTTAAATATTTATGTTTTTTTATTAATATTAATAATATAAACAATTTTTTTAAAATTGGAAATAGAAATTATTAATATTAATATTATTGCTATTATTATTATTATTATTTGTAAGTAAGACTAAAATTCTATTGATAATGTAACATAATTTATAGAGAGGCTAGGGCCTCAGCAGAGCTAGTGTGAGTTATTGCCATGATATCATCAAAATAGCAAAAAGGACCAAAACTGGAGCTGCCCACAAGGGGAAACTAGCCAAGAAGAGTAGATAGTGCCGCCTCAGAGAGGAAACCAGCAATAGAAAACATAATTTAATGTATCCAGAGTATGCATGAACAGAAAAAAAAACTAAAGAACTGTAGGTCCAAGACCTAAGGAGACCTGGTAATCTGAGCAACAGGAGAAACTGGAGGAGGTTCTTCAACGATTAAGCACCTGTACTCATCATCTTCAGTAGACTAGAGTCCAATTGCATCTTGGCGAGGAGCAGCAGCTTTAGTGCCCTTACGATCATCCTGCATCTGCTTCTCTTTGTAGTAGTCAGAGCTATTATCGTTGTGTGAACTGGAGGTGTGCATAGGCGAGGTCTACGGAGATTTTGCAGCCTTCGAAGGCCCGGGATGACCATGCTGGCCTGAAGACGGAGGGGGGTGGCTGGGGACGGGGCTAGCACCCGAGATTTCGCGGAAGGAGATGGAAACAGTGGCCATGACAAGAGGGTTAAAGGAGGAACACTGGAATTGAAACTGGACTGAGGCCGGGAAGTGTTGGGGCAGAGGGACTGAAGGAGGCTTAGAGGTAGGGTGACGAGTCGTGGAGCCAAGGAGACGACCCCGACCACTATGTGTATCCGGATATCTGCCCCCTGAGTGAGCGAGGGAGGAGGACGAGGTACAGGGAGAGGAGGAATAGATAATTCGCGAAGCTCTGCCTCTGCTGCCGCCCCTTAGGCATCGCATTCGATGTCGTAAGCGAGGCATGTTTGCAAAACTTGGATGCGTAGAGCTTCGACTGGCGGAGGAGGCTGTGTGGGCGTGGAGAAGCCAAGAGATGGAGGGCGGGGTAGGGCTGAAAGAGGCTGAGAAACACAGATAGCAATGGGGGCTCTGTGAGTAATGGATGCTGGGAAGAATTTCTATACAGCCACTAAGACTGCAATGCCTCCCAGATGACGTGCGAGTGCTTGGCTCTGCGGTTGCAAGGGAGCAACCACTACGCAGAGGAGGAATGTGAGTCGGCATAGAACCCGCAGAGGGGGGCTGAATCACCACAAAGAGACAGGAAGCAAAACCAGAGAGCCGAAGGGAGCAGCAACTAGACGGCATTTTGAAGCTCGAATGAATGCCTCAACCATTGCAATGAATTAATTGCTCCGCAGGGTGACGGGGAGGGGCGTTAAATGCAGGAGGAGGCTAGCGAGTTAGTGTGTGGGTGGCCATGTGGCCAAGCCACGTGCTGTCCCGTCGCGTACCAGCCATGTCAAGCACCATTAACACCCGCATCCAGGAATTATTATTATTATTATTATTATTATTTAAAATTAACATTAATATTATTAAAGTAAATGAAAATAAACAATAATATTATTTAAATAGTTAAGTTTGTTTTTATTCTCAGCTTTTGAAAATAATCCACAATTTTCTAAATAGAAATGCCCATCTTAAAGTTTTTCATTAATATTTCATTAAATAATAATATTGATTATTTTACTTTAGAATTTTAATACTCATTTTTTCAATATTTATTTGTGTTATTAAGTTCAATATTTATATTTTTTATTAATATTAATAATATAAACATAAATTTTTAAATTTGAGATAGAAATTATTAATATTAATATTATTATTATTATTTAAAAATAACAATAATATAATTAAAATAAATATTGATTCATATTAAATTAATAATTTAATAATATAGATTGATATTAAATTTAATAATAAATATAAATGTTTTTAAATTAATAAAAAAATTGTTAATATTAAATTTAAATATCATATCTCTTTTAATGCTAATTAATATTAATATTACTAATATTAATAATAAATATAGATGTGAACAATGGCATTAAATTTTGCATTTATATATTAATGTGAATAATGTCATTAAACATCAATATAAATTTTATTAAAAAATAGGATGATAACTTTAGGTTGTTTATTTAGGTTTAATGACATTGTAATTTTGAAAATTTTTAAGTTTATTTTATTTTGGAATAATCACTCAATTTTTCAATATTTATGTCTCTTATTAAGTTGAATATTTATGTTTTTTATTAATATTAATAAACACGGATAAACATAAATTTTTAAAATTGACATAGAAATTATCAATATTAATAGTATTACTATTAGGAGGATAACTTTAAGTTGTTTATTTAGATTTAATGACATTATAATTTTGAAAATGTTTTAGTTTATTTTATTTTGGAATTTTAATCACTCAATTTTTCAATATTTATGTATCTTATTAAGTTGAATATTTATGTTTTTTATTAATATTAATAAACATGGATAAATATAAATATTTAAAATTGGATAAAAATTATTATTATTATTATTAAAATAAATATTGTTTCATATTAATATTAATAATTTAATAACATAGATTCCTATTAACTTTAATAATAAATATAAATGTTTCAAATTAATAAAAAATAATTAATATTATTTTTAAATATCAATATCTCTATTAATGTTAATTAATATTAATATTAATATTAATAATATTAATAATAAATATATATGTCAATGTTAACATAGAAATTTATATAAAATGAAACTTTGCAGTTATACATTAATCTCAATATTTCATTAAAGAATAGGATTTATTGTTTAATTTTGAAATTTTAATCACTCAATTTTTCAATATTTATGTGTTATTAAGTTTAATATTAATGTTTTTTATTAATATTAATAATATAAACAAATTTTTAAAATTGACATAGAAATTATTATTATTATTTAAAATTAACAATAATGTTATTAAAATGAATATTGATTCTTCGTAACATTAATAATGTAATAATATAGATTGATATTAACTTTAATAATAAATATAAATGTTTCAAATTAATAAAAAAGGTATTAATGTTTATTTTAAATATTGATATCTCTTTTAATGTTAATTAATATTAATACTAATAATATGAATAATAAATATAGATGTCAATTTTAAACATAGGAATTTATATAAAATTAAATTTTGCATTTGTACATTAATGTGAACATTGTCATTAAACATCAATATAAATATTTCATTAAAGAAAATGAATCATAACTTTAGTTTTATTTAGGTTCAATGACATTAGAATTAAAAATTTTGGTTTTTTTATATCATTTAGTTCATATAGCATTAGGTTATTTTATAATGTGAGGTTTATAACATTAAGTTATTTAATATTAAAAACTGGATTTTTCTTAATATTTATACTGAACATCAAAACATTAACATCAATATTAAACATAAACATGAATAAAAACATAAAAATAGATTTATTAACATTAATAATATTGAATTGTAAAAATTGGATGTATTAACATTAATATTTATGTTTTTTATTAATATTAATAAGCATGGATAAACATAAATTTTTAAAATTGACATAGAAATTATTATTATTATTATTATTTAACAATAATATTATTAAAATAAATATTGATTCATATTAATATTAATAATTTAATAATATAAATTCATATTAACTTTAATAATAAATATAAATGCTTCAAATTAATAAAAAAATAATTAATATTATTTTTAAATATCAATATCTCTATTAATATTAATTAATATTAATATTAACAATATTAATAATAAATATATATGTCAATGTTAAACTTAGAAATTTATATAAAATGAAACTTTGCATTTATACATTAATCTCAATATTTCATTAAAGAATAGGATTGATTATTTAATTTTGGAATTTTAATCACTCAATTTTTCAATATTTATGTGTGTTATTAAGTTCAATATTTATGTTTTTTAATTAATATTAATAATATAAACAAATTTTTAAAATTGACATAGAAATTATTATTATTTAAATAAACAATAATGTTATTAAAATGAATATTGATTCATATTAACATTAATAATTTAATAATATAGATTGATATTAACTTTAATAATAAATATAAATTTTTCAAATTAATAAAAAAAGTATTAATGTTTATTTTAAATATCGATATCTCTTTTAATGTTAATTAATATTTATAATAAATATAGATGTCAATTTTAAACATAGAAATTTATATAAAATTAAATTTTGCATTTGTACATTAATGTGAACATTGTCATTAAACATCAATATAAATATTTTAGTAAATAAAATGAATCATAATTTTAGTTTTATTTAGGTTCAATGACATTAGAATTAAAAATTTTGGTATTTTTATATCATTTAGTTCATGTAGCATTAGGTTATTTTATAATGTGAGGTTTATAACATTAAGCGATTTAATATTAAAAAATGGATTTTTCTTAATATTTATATTGAACAACAGAACATTAACATCAATATTAAACAAAAACATTAACAGAGACATAAAAATAGATTTATTAACATTAATAATATTGGATTGTAAACATTAGGTTTATAAAATTGTGAGTTGTTTTTCACTATTTTAATAATGTTCTTATCACTCATAATTTTTTATACAATATGTATAGGTAGATTTTATTATATCTGTAAATGGAAAATTGTGTATGTATGCTACTTTTAACTTTATTCAACATTAATTGAAATTTTTTTTTTGATATTTCATGTTTTCTTTTATGTTAGGTGATTTCCTTATTTGATCATGGATCCAGCTATTTCGAGTTGCCTTCCATTCAAAATTCTTGAAATTGTCTTCCTTTGGCTCCCTATATCGATTCTAATAAAGTTGAGCACTGTTTGTAAGCAATGGAAGAATTTTTTGCAAAACCCTTCTTTCTTATTGCATTGCAATCATATTACTACAAAGGAATTTGGATTTATGATTCCTTTCCTCAATGATGAAGACAATTATTTTGTTGCTGAATACCTTAATCAGAATGGGCACATATCTCATCTCCATTTGCAATCCATAGATTCAAGATACAAAGTAGAGTCTACTCTTGGGCTAATGGTAGTTTTATCGTTACAAACATAATTCTCCCATTCATGCAACTATTTTGTAGTGAATCCATTTACAAAGGCCTTTAAAAACATTGGGCCAATACGAATTGGAGATTATTTTTGTTATTGGAAAATGTAAGCAGTAAAAAATATGACTGGGTTGTTCTAAAACATATCTATGACAGAATGCAGTCTAAATTTTATGTTTACAGTAGTCTTCATAAGGTTTGGCGAAGGGCTGATCTTCCATTTGGTAGCACTTTTCCCCCTCAGAATGGAGTGTTTTATAAAAGTAAATTATTTTGGCTCTATATAGACAAGGAGTATGAAGATTATCCTCGATATGGGTATACAATCTAATGGTTTGATGTAATAAAAAATGAATGGGGTTTTTCATTTGTTCCAATCACTGACATACGATGTATGTCATTAGCAATATGTAAGAATCAATTGATATGCCTTGTCAATGATGGTACCACTTCGGTATGGTCAATTGAAGAAATAGATAATTTCCAATTTGGTCGCCCGTGTGTTGAATGAACAATTGACTACTTTGAGGATGATTGGGGCTTCAGATGGAAGTTGTTGGAAGAAATTTCTAAATATATAAATATCAAATGTCCTAGTTATCTCCCATTTCGAACAGTATACGGTGTGGTTCTTATGTGCAACTGCAGTGAAGTTCCTTTCCTATTATATGACATGATGACGAGCCTTTGTTTTCCAACAGATATTGATAGTTCAAATAATTAGCATATGTATGGTTTTTGGTCTCCAACGTTGCATGATTGCAATGATTTGATTGAGTCTAGAAATGTTTTTGCAATTTCTCCCCGTATGGATTCTATTGATGAGATTCCACCCTTGGTGAGGATATTCTCCAAGGATCTATTGGTCACTTCCACTAAGCCATTTTCTTGAGGATGGTAGGCAGTGGAAGTCTTATGCTTTATCTTGTGCCTCCTCAAAATATTTTCAATGAGATGAGATGTGAATTAAGCCCCATGATTAGTGATTACCTCTCTAGGGTATCCAAACTTGTAGAACACATTCTCTCTTATAAATTGTACTACCTTCTCCTTAGTTGCTACCTTTACAACCTTTGTTTCAAACCACTTTGTCAGGTGGTCAGTGCAAACTATGATATACGTTTTTTTCCCAAATGGTGGATCAATGGGTCCAATGAATTCCATGCCCCAATTTTCAAATGGCTCTAGAGCCACCTGAGGGTGCAAAGGCATCTCATCCCTCTATGTAGGTTTCCCCATCCTCTGGCACTCGTCACACCTACTAGTGTATCTTTTGGAATCTTGGTGAAGGGTAGGCCAATATTAACCTACCTACAAAGCTTTGAAGGTTTCTCTTTTTGTATCGAAGTGGCCTCCAAAATGGCTATCATGACATGCAGAGAGGATGTCAAAAAATTCTTCCTCTCTCACACATCTCTCGAGAATTTGGTTACGGCCTAGCTTGAAGAGATTTCCACCAATCCATGTGAAAGGGGCACTTTTTTTTATGATCTTTATTTCTTCCTAGATGAGAGGTTCGGAAGGAACTTATCAGCAACCAAGTAGTTATTTGTGTCAGAAAACCACAAGGAGAGTGTTGAGATAGAAAATAGGTGTTCATCTGGAAGCTGGTCATCCACCATTCCTTCGTCATCTGCAGGTAGAGCTAACCTAGATAAAAAATCTGCAACAACATTCTCCTTCCCAGGTTTATCAACAATGATTAGGTCAAATTGTTGTAATAACAACAACCATCAAATTATTCTAGCATTAACATCATGTTTATTCATTAAATATTTTATGGCTACATGGTTAGTTTGCACAAATGTTTGATAACCAGTGATATAATGTCTAAATTTTTTTAAAGCATGGACAATGGCTAACATTTCCTTTTATGTGACAGTGTAATTGAGTTCACACTTGGACAAGTTCTTACTAATGAAATATATTGCATAATTTAATTTTTCTTCTAAATGTCCCAAGGCTTCCCCCACAGCTTTTTCTAATGCATCTGTGTGGATGTGGAAGGGCAGAGCCCAATTTGGACCTCGAAGAATGGGGGCAGTAGTCAACTTTTCCTTAATGAGCTCAAAATATTCCTGATAGAGAATGGACCAGGCAAACTCAAAGTCTTTTTCCAAAAAACCAAATAATGGTGAATCCAATTTGCTGAAGTCTTCGATGAACCTTCTGTAGTAACTAGATAAAGCTAAGAAACTTCTGACATCTCTCTACTTTTGAGGAGCAGAAACTCTCTTGATGATGGTGATTTTGTTTGGGTCCACCTATATTCCTGCTTGTGATATTGAGTGGACCAATACTATTCCTTCTCTTTTTAAGAATTCACACTTTTTCAGGCTCAGGGAGAGATGCATCTCAATGCACCTTCTCAACACTATTCCCAAATTGGAGAGAGCTTCTTTGAAGTCATCCCCGTAAGGTGTGAAATCATCCATGTATATTTCAACCGAATCATGGACTAGCTCAAAGAGAATGATCAAGATAGCTCTTTGGAAAGTAGTTAGGGCATTCCACAACCCAAAGGGTAGGACTCTGTAAGTGAAGGTTCCCCAAGGACATGTGAAAGTAGTCTTGTCCAGGTATTTAGGGCTAATTTGGATCTGGTTATACCCACTAAACTCATCTAAGAAAGAAAATATTTTTTTCCCTGCAAGGCCATCCATAACTTGATCTAAAACAGGAAAAGGGAAATGGTCCTTCTTGGTGGCTTTGTTGAGTTCCTGTTAATCAACACAAATTTTTCCATTTTCCATTCTTCTTCGGGACTAAGACAAGAGGAGATACCCACCTACTATCTAACATAGGATAGATGAAACTTACATACAATAATTTATGCAGTTCTTCCTTCACTGTGTCCTTTAGAGATGGATTCATCCTTCTTCAAGGTTGGCGCATAGGATTGCACCCTTCTTTAATGTAAATATGATGTTTGCACACTGGGGGATGCACCCCTTTCATGTCCTTGTAGTCCCAAGAAAATGCATCTAGTTTGTTTTTCAAAATCGAGCATAGTTGCTCTTCTTATCTATCTGAGAGGTTTGAGTTAATTTTTCAGAGATTTTGACGAGCCAAATTCCATAGCCTTAGTGGTTTCAAAGGTTGAATCAATTGAGTGTAGTTCCATCCAAGGGTGGATTTCAGACTCTCTGACTAGATTTTCAAGTGGAATGTTAGTGGGGGACTAGTTCTGAATGATTTGGTTGATGAATTCATCTTCATCAAGTTGCCCTCCTCTAAGAACAATATCTATGGTATAGATGGGGTAGAGTGTAGTGTTGTATACTTCATCTTCTTCTTCTTTATCCTCCAACCATAAAGGTAGACCATGGACAATGGAAGGCTGGGTTGGAGGATATAATACCAGCTGTTTAGACAAGTACCCATTCTTAATAGTCATGTTTCCGACTCGACATCTGATATAAGCATCAGAAGTGGCTAACCAAGATCTCCCTAAAATGAGAGGATACTCGTTGAACTTGGTTTTTGGCTGGAGAACTAAGAAATCTGTAGGGTACTCCCAAGAGTCAATTGAAACTATAATATCCTCAAAAATTCCTTCTGGAGCTACTGTAGGCCAATCTGCAAGTTGCAGAAACGTTGTGGTTTTCCTCAAAGTCCCTTGGAGGTTGATTTTAAACATATTTTCCTTTGTCAATACATTGATGGAAGCCCTGAGATCTATCAAGGTATTGGGTACTATGACGCCATCTATGTGCACATCTACAACTGGACTACCAGGGTCTAGGTACTTTGAGAAGATCACCCTTCCCAACATTAATTCATACAACTACCCTACTACATTGATGGTGGGGGTATCTTTATTCTTTCTCTCAAGTTTCTTAAATCACTTTTCCTTGATGAGCCTATTGTAAATAGGGACATCCTTAATGGCCTAGAAAAGGGGAATTTTTACACACAATTTTTTTAGTTCTCCCAGAAGTTCAGTTTCCTTTGGGGTGTGCTGATTAGAGTGGATCAAACACTCAGGAAAAGGAGTTTGTTGTATCCGAGTGTGATTTTCTTCCTTTTCCTCCTTAACCTCTATAGGTGGAGATGAAGGATGGTTGTCCGGGATTACTCTTCCCGACCTGAGATTAATCTCCTGTATCTCCACAATATAAGCTGGATAGGATGTTTCCCCATTATAAGCCTGTTGTTCCCAACTATTTTTCAGATTCAGATGGGGTTGTGCATTCATCTGAGGTATCTTAGTTGGAGCAGAATGAGTGAGCTAAGGTTGACGTTGGGACGGAGGCAGTAGATAAAGTGGTTGATTATTTTGATGCCTCCACCCTTGTGATGATTTGATCCACTGAGGAGGTTGAGGACCATCTTGCTGAAATGGTTGGTTTACTGGCTGAGGATGATATGGAGGGTGGTAAGGCCAAGTAGGAGGTATAGGCCATGATGGAGGAGTGGAGGTGTACCAAGACTACATTGGTGCACTATGATTGTTATGATAATAGGAGTAAGGTGCACCTTGCATACCTTGCTGATATGATCGAGGGCCTTGAGGCCTTCTTTGATTGATGAAACAGAGTTGCTCTGGTCCTACTTCCCCACCTTGATATACAACTTTTATTCCATGTAAGGAGGGACACTTATCTGTGGCATGATTCTCCTCACAGACTAAGCAAACCTCTATGACATCCAATGGAAATTCACTCCGAGGGTGTTTTCTAATACATCTAGGGTAGAATATAGCCAAGGCTCTTTCTACTTCCTCTTACTTCATCTTGATCTTCATTGTGTCCATTTGCAAAGAAAAAGTGTGCAACATCTCACCCTTGAATTCCTCCAACATATTTCCATTTGCAAAGAAAAGGTGTGCAACATCTCACTCTTGAAGTCCTCCAACATATTTATAATCGCATGCTTGATGGAGGTGGAAGAAGAAGGGGTATTGGTCAAACTTTGGATAGCTCTGCCTTTCTCCCTAGATGCCCTAGAATGGTTCCTGAAGACAGTTTTGATGTTCTCATAAGGCAACTGGTAGATATCTTCTCCTGATAACATATTGTTGGGTGTGGAGCCTGTTTATCTTGTTTATTTTGTATCACATTGTTGGACCCCTGTACCTTAATGGGGCAGCAACACCGCTCGTAATTAAACGCTACCTGGGGGGTCCAAGGGGGGGTGGCTGCGACTTTATGGAGCCCCCCCTGGCGAGGGGTTTCGGGGGCAGCGCCCTTAAAGCTAATAACAGATGTAAAATTGCCTTCTAAAAGTATAGTAATTTCTAGTCAATCTAGGCCGTTCATTAGGCAGGTGATCTGACGATAGAAGTTATGTTTAGTTTAGGGTTTTTTGCCCTAGAAGGAAACCCCTCGCTTTTATGAGGGTATTATATTACGGCTATGGATGTATGTGTCTTCTCGGAGTGAGAAACAGATAGGGAGACTGTGAGAGAGAACAGAGGATATTACAGCGGATCTGTTGTAGGTTGTGTCTCTTCATTTTGTTGGATAATAGAAAGGAAGGACTCGCTGTTCGGGGTGGACGTAGCCCAAAATGGGTGAACCACGTATATCTGTGTCTCTTTGGTTTTATGTGTTTTGTGTGCATGTGTTTTCCACATATTTTATGTGTTGCATTGCTCTGTAATATTTAATTTTCTAACAAATGGTATCAGAGTCGAAGGTCTATTTGGCTGATAAACTCGCATGAAAGAAGGGTTCATGGTTCGAGTGGGAACAATGGCGGAAGATGGTAAATTTAGGGTCGAGAAATTTAACGGCCAAAACTTCCCACTGTGGAAGATGCAGATGGAAGATTATTTGTATCATAAAGATCTGTACCTACCATTGAGCAAAAAAACAAAGAAGTCGACGACTATGACAGACGCAGAATGGGATATTCTTGATAGAAAGGCACACGGAACAGTACAGTTGTGCCTCGCGGCATCGGTAGCCTTCAATATTTCGAAGGAAACAATAACAGAGGGTTTGATTAAGGTGTTGGCGAAACTATATGAAAAACCCTCGGCCTCAGACAAGGTATTTCTTATGAAACGTCTATTTAATATGAAGATGTTGGAAGGTGGATCTGTTGCAGACCATTTAAATGATTTTAATACAATTACCAGACAGTTAAGTTCTGTAGGGGTAAACTTTGATGATGAAGTTAGGGCTCTTTTATTTTTGTGCTCATTGCGAGAAAGCTGGAATGGTTTAGTTATGGCCATTAGTAACTCTGTCTCTAGATCTAGTACTTTAAAGTTTGATGATGTTGTCGGTGATATCCTTAGCGAGGAAATGCAATGGAAAAGCTTCGGTGAGACATCGGGTAATGCTTTAAGTGCACACTCTAGGGGAAGAAAAATGGAAAGAGGAAAGAGCTCAGGATATAGCAGTAAATCAAGGAAAGGTAGATCCAAGTCCAGATCGGGGATAGTGTGCTGGAAATGCGGAAAGAAAGGACACCTAAAGAAAGACTATAGATCTCAGAAGGGAAAAGAAGGAGATGCACAACAAGAAAACAATCATGAAGCAAATGGGACAGGTGATGTGTTAAAAGATGCTTTGATTCTTTCTTTTGAAAATGTTAGTGATTCTTGGGTTTTAGATTCAGGGGCCTCATTCCATGCCACACCTGATAAGAAATATTTTCATGACTATGTTCAAGGAGATTTTGGACAAGTCTGTTTGGGTGATGATAAACCCTGTAAAGTTGTTGGAATGGGTAAGGTTCTTGTAAAAAAACAGAATGGAAACCAATGGCTATTAAAGGAGGCAAGGCATGTTCCACATCTCAAAAAAAATCTGATTTCAACAGGGCAGTTAGGCAGTGAAGGTTGTGTACAACTTCCACAGATAAAACTTGGAAGGTCTCCAAAGGAGCCCTAGTAATCGCAAAAGGTAAAAAGGTTGGTACATTGTATTTATGCAATGGTATTTCTAACTCTACTAATTCTTTAACTTCCAAAGGAGTAGATGCAGCATTATGGCATCATAGGCTCAGACACATGAGTGAGAAGGGGATGAAGATTCTTCACTCAAGAAATTTGTTGCCGGGTTTGAAGAATGTTGATTTGGATTTATGTGAAGACTGCATTTATGGAAAACAGAAGAGAGTCAAATTTCTCAGAGTTGGTAAAGAAAAGAAGAGCAAAAAATTAGAGCTTGTGCATACAGATGCATGGGGACCTGCTCAGGTATCATCTCTTGGTGGCTCTCATTATTATGTTACTTTTATTGATGATGCAACTAGAAAAACATGGATTTATTGTATTCAGAATAAGTCTGATGTATTTGATATTTTCAAGAAATGGAAAGCTTTGGTTGAGATTGAGACAAGAAAGAAGTTGAAGTGTCTCAGATCAGACAATGGAGATGAATATTGCAGCAAAGAGTTTTGTAGGTACTGTTCAGAGCATGGAATTCACAGAGAGAAGACAGTTCCAAGAACACCACAAGAAAATGGTGTGTTATAAAGAATGAACAGAACAATCATGGAGTGTGCAAGGTGCATGAGATTGCATGCAGGATTGCCTTTACAATTTTGGCCAGATGTTGTAGATACTGTTGTTTATCTAATAAACAGAGGACCTTCAAGTTCCTTGGATGGTGGTATTCTAGAGGAAGCATGGATAGGTAAAAAGGTAAACTACTCCTTTTTAAAGCCTTTTGGCTGTGAGGCCTTTGTCCATATTAATAAAGAAAACATAACAAAGCTTGAGGAAAAATCAGAGAAATGTACCTTTATTGGATATGGTGTTAATTATTTTGGTTATCACTTATATGATTATGAAAATCACAAAATCATTAGGAGCAGAGATGTAATATTCAATGAAAAGTTCGTGTATAAGAATCAGTTGTAGGAAAAGAAACAGGAAAAAGAAAACAAAGAATACACAGTTCTTGATGAGATCACAGAAAAAGTAAAGGTGTCTGAAAATAATAATAATCAACAACTACAACAATAGCAACCACCACAACAGCAACAGGCACCTCAAACACCTGAAAGTGGTGTTAGAAGATCTACCAGGATAAGTAGACCCCGTGAACGATACTCTCCTTCATTATATTATATATTGTTGACTAATTCTGGTGAACTCGAATGTTATGAAGAAGTAATGCAGATTGAAAGCAGGAAGAAGTGGGAGCTAGCCATGGAAGAAGAGATGGACTCCTTAATGCATAACCAGACTTGGGACTTAGTCATGTTGCCTACAGGTAAAAATACATTGCAGAATAAATGGGTTTACAGGCTGGAGGAAGAAGATGGAGGAAAACAAAGGTACAAAGCTAGACTTGTGGTGAAGGGGTTTGCACAAAATAAAGGTATTGATTTTGATGAAATATTTTCTCTTGTTGTTAAGATGGCTTCAATCAGAACTATTTTAAGTCTTGTAGCAACGGAAGATTTACATCTTGAACATTTAGATGTAAAGACAACATTTCTCCATGGAGATTTGGAGGAAGAGATCTATATGGAGCAACCAAAAGGATATGAGGTCAAAGGGAAAGAAAAATTAGTGTGCAGGCTAAAGAAGAGCTTGTATGGCTTAAAATAGGCCCCAAGGCAGTGGTATCTAAAATTCGACAAGTCTATGTCTGAACAAGGTTATACTAGATGTCACTCTGATCATTGTGTTTATCTAAAAAGGAAAAATGATGGCAGCTATATTATATTGTTATTGTATGTAGATGGCATGCTTGTTGCAGGGTCTAACATGTAGGAAATAAATGTGCTCAAAATAAAATTGGCAAATTCATTTGCAAAGAAGGATTTGGGAGCTGCAAAACAAATCCTTGGTATGAGAATAACTAGAGACAAGAAAAATCGCAAATTAACATTGTCTCAGATTTAGTACATACAAAATGTGTTGAAAAGATTTAATATGCAAAATGCAAAACCAGTTAGTACACCTTTTTCTAGCCATTTCAAACATAGTAAGGAGATGTGCCCTAAGACCCAAGAAGAAATGGATTATATGTCTAAAGTTCCATATGCATCAGCAGTTGGAAGCTTAATGTATGCAATGTTCTGCACAAGGCCTAATATTGCACATGTAGTGGGAGTTGTAAGCAGGTACATGAATAATCTAGGAAAAGAACATTGGATGGCAGTGAAATGGATTCTCAGATATTTGAGAGGTACCACAAATCAATCATTATGCTTTGGTGGTTAAAACATTGCTCTATAGGGATATGTTGATGAAAATATGGTAGGTGACAGAGATAATAGGAGAAGCACTACATGATATGTATTTACTGTAGGTAGAACAACTGTCAGTTGGGTTTCAAAAATCTAAAGTGTTGTTTCACTTTCAGCAACAGAAGCAGAGTATGTTTCTGCTACAGAGGCTAGTAAAGAAATGATTTGGTTACAAAGGTTTATGGATGAATTGGGTAAGAAGCATGATATGGGCTCGTTATACAGTGATAGCCAAAGTGCCATTCATCTTGCAAAGAACTCAGCATTTCATTCTAGGACTAAACACATACAGCTCAAGTACCATTTCATACGGTCGGTATTGGAAGATGGACAGTTGAAGCAAGAAAAGATACACACTAGCCAGAATCCTGCAGATATGCTAACAAAAGTTGTAACCAAGGAGAAATTGAGAGTATGCTCAGTTTCAATTGGTCTTCAAGGATGATGATGAAGATGAGAAACAACCAGGTCCAAAGAGGATCCATTGTCCAACAAATGAAGCAGTGGTGCAATTGCTACAATCAATCTCCAAGTGGGATATTGTTGGGTGTGGAGCCTAATTATCTTGTTTATTTTGTATCACAGCGTTGGACCCCTGTACCTTAATGGGGCGGCAACACCGCCCATAATTAAACATTGTCTGTGGGGTCCAGGGGAGGCGACTGTGACTTTATAGAGCCCGCCCTGGAGGGGGGTTTTGGGGGCAGCGCCCCCAAAGCTAAGAACAGATGTAAAATGGCCTTGTAAAAGTATAGTAATTCCTAGTCAATCTGGGCCGTTCATTAGGCAGATGATCTCACGGTAGAAGTTATGTTTATTTTAGGGTTTTTTGCCCTAGAAGGCAACCCCTCGCTTTTATGAGGGTATTGTATTATGCCTGTGGATTGTATGTGTATTCTCGGAGCGAGAAACAGATAGGGAGACTGTGAGAGAGAACAGAGGATATTACAGCGGATCTATTGTAGGTTGTGTCTCTTCATTTTGCTGGATAATAAAAAGGAAGGATTGGCTGTTCAGGGTGGACGTAGCCCAAACTGGGTGAACCACGTATATCTGTGTCTCTCTGGTTTTATGTGTTTTGTGTTCTTGTGTTTTCTGCATATTTTATGTGTTGAATTGCTCTATAATATTTAATTTTCTAACACATATTGAGGGTTTCTATCACCTCCTCCTTGATCCCTCGAAGAAGTACAAGTTTAAGTGATCCCGGATAAAGGGTGTAGTTGGCTCTTTTGTAATTTAACAATAATCTTTCATCATAATCTTCTAGGGATTCATCAAGCCCTAGAGTCATCCTAAACATTTCCTCTTTAGTTTCCTTGGACCTACAGTATTCCATGTAATTTTTGCTGAAGGCCTCTTGCATCTATGCACAGGTAGTGATGTTGTCCCCAAGTAGACCCATGATCCAACACAAGGTTGCATCCTTGAGATTAGATGGGAATAGCTTTAGCTTTTGATCATCTAAGGCATAGTCATAGGTCCTACAGACAACAAAAAATTCAAACATGAAGGTGTCATGGTCCTCAGAGGTAAGTCGATGGAAATGTGGAAGGGCTGAGGGGTTGATGTTCCTCATATTAGTTTCCCCATGTGTTTCTCTAATGGTAAAGACTCCTTGGGTTCCAATCTCAGCGATGGATTGGATTGGTGAAGCAAGTCCGTCTGGTGAAACAAGTTCTTATTCTTCCCCAATAGGTTCTTAAAAGTTTTCAAGAAGGCTCATCTATGGTGTGTTCAACCTCACAACCATTGAAGAAGAGTGAAGGGTGATTGTGTGGGAATGTGGGGGTTTTTGGTAAAAAAATTCCTTTATTATCCCTACTCCTACTAGGTATGAAAATCAAAAAAAAATATTCCTCAATATTTTTGAAACTTCATGTAAAAGAAAAGTAGAAAATAATGTTGAAACATAATCAAAGCGTCTACTTAGACACCTCCCTGCAACGTCGCGAAAAAATGGTGAGACTTGGTATTGCACCAAGAGTGATGCAACTCCCAAAGGCTACTCTACTTTACTTTATCAACCCAGGGTTCATACAAACTTGGAGGTGACAGTGATATATACACAGCAGATGCATTCTACTCATGTCATCCTCTTCTGAGTCCTACGGAAGGGTGTTATTTCTAGGGTTTCTAAATGAAGTCTGTCACTCTTTTGAATTAAACCTAGAACTATAAGAAACTAAAAACCATTCACTTTATCAATATTCAAATGAATATTCAAAATAAATAAGATACATCTAGCTATTCTTCAAAGAAAGCAATCTACAATGTAGGTTAGGGCAAGAAATAGAAGCAAACTAGGCAACATTCATGAAGTAAAGTATTGAATTGAAATTGCAGAAAGGAGACTAATATAATAACACATTGCTTGGCCAAATGGATAAACACACTCTAACTACTTCATTCTTTAAATATCGTGCTTTTAATCATCCATCTAATCATGACCTAATTATGCTTGTAAATGCATTGTTTTGCACCAAGGAGGAGAAGGCACTAAGGTGGCTTAGGAAGGTCTTGAACTCATGGATGCATGGTTGAAGGTGTCTTGATGGTTATGGAAGGTCCAGATGAGCCTGATGATGGTTTTTGGGTTGAAGGTGAGGCTAAATGGTGCTGCTACAGGGTCTACTACAAGTTTCCTATAATGCTATAGGAAATAGCTTGAGGGCAATCCGATGCCAAAAATGATGTAGAAAAGTGTAGGAGAGGTGGAACGAAGGTGTACTCGGATGGATGGAAGGTGTCCAGCCCCTTGGAAAATCTCAAGACCTCTTGCAAAATCTGTCTTGCACTTCTAGGGTTTATCACAGTGTGAAGGTGAAAATCATTCTTCACTTTGATCCTTTTCATTGTCGTGCTTTTATCATTCTCATTGTTCCTACTATTTTCTTTTACTTCTTGAGCTCCCACTTGAGTTAAACATACATTTTGGGTTTTCTGCACCATTGAGAGAGAGAAACTTCTGGAACTAAAGCGTTGAGGAAACCAAGAGCCCATCCCATTGAGGGGGACTAGTAACATTTATTTGCTCCCTTCGCCAGGTGTTGTTATTTCTTTTCAATGCATAAATCTGGTTTTTTGCAGCATTTGTTCTAACTATTCCTTACAGATCTAAAGGGTTAAGCAACCATTTATTTTGTTAGGGTTGTTTGTCACACACAGCTAAAGTAGGCTCTTTTTGAACACTTGTGTTAAGAATTTACACTAAAAAATGACGACTCCACTAGGGTAGGCCACCTACTTGAAATTGACAGATCTTATTTCCAATGGTCGGTTTGTCCGCTACGATTGTCGAAAGATTTAGGGCCTTCTCCTCCTCTCTAAATTCACCACACCTCACTTAGAAAATGAATTAAATTGGAGGGAAATCACCCTTTTAAAGGAAAAGACTTAAATATTCCTTCACCAATTTCGACCAAACCATAGCTCGGTTTGATGAACCATAAACACCATTGGAAAGCTCCCACTTAGCACTATAAAGAGTATCCTTTTGTTTTTGGTAATTTGACACTTCAGCAGGAAGCCATTTTTCCAAGAAGGGTCACTTTTCCGCCTCTCAAAATCAGATTTCTTCACTTGCACTACTTCTCCTTGGGACACCACTTTGCCTTCATACTTGTAAACACGTGTGTTGATTTTTGTCATGAGTAACCATATTTTTCTCATGTTTTTATGTTCCCCACCGAGCCTATTCTGTGTGGAAGCATCCTCGAGTAAACCTTGTTCAAAGCATCCGAGTTGAGTCATCATCGCATTCATGGTGTCTGTTATGAGTCCCTTTTCCTCCTATTATAGTCTTCCATCCATTTTTTCCTTGTATCCCTCTCGTGTCGCCCACTTTGGCCTCTATTCATATTGTCCCCCATCCCCTCTGGAGTCAAGTCAGTTGCTGCCAGGTCATCCACGCTTTTTATTCTCTGACAAGGGAATTCGTTCATTTGCTACTCAGTATCCCCTATTCCATTATCATCCATGGTGTGAGTCCATCAGTCACTTTACTATGATCCCTTGTGCCTTAGTTTAGGATTCATCATTGCCTCACCTATGGTGTACCTCCTTCTATCGAAATCAACACATTCATTCCAGAAGACAGGTCTAGAGGGCGATGTACCTTGGTTCCAGATTCCATTCTTGTTTGGTGTGTCGGATCAAGTAAAGGGAATCATCATTTCCCTTTGACTTGGTTGTTTGTCATCCACTTAGACTCATCTCATTATTTCATAATTGAGATTCGTATACTTGATGGTCCGATGATCCAGCAGATTGTATTAGCGATTCCCATGTGTGTGTGAGATGCTTTAAACCCCATGAGGGGGTGAACCTTCAGGTAGCCCTCCACTTGCCCGAATGACCTCAAATTATGCTACAGCCTCATACACAACTTTGTAGATTTGATGGGTTCGGCTTCAGCCACTTGCATCACCCATAGCATGCATGTATCATTCAGATTATACATTCATATTTCAGAGCCATTTCGTGTTTAACATGGATTCTTTGGCTGTTATTATGTCTCATGTACTCAGATATTATTGTATTCAGTCCTGGATCATGTTTCTCCAAGCGCATTATGTATGTGGGATCCATTATATATATTTTTTTCTGGCCCATTTTATGTCAATATGTCATGTACCATTTATCATGTACTTTATTGCTTAGTTTCATTTTGTTGGGCGCACCATTATTATTTGTAATTTTTCATCTCGGTGGGCATAGGTATGCCTCCCCCGCCCCATTAAGAACATGTACCCTAACATTAAATGAGACTTATATCATTTGTAGGTCTCGTCCCCTCAGTCATTTTCCTCTCTCGCTTCGCTCCATATCTGTATTTCTCTCTCTCTGACTCCCCTTCAATGCCAAGTGATTGTGTTCGTACAACGTACTTCGGTCATACGATTAGCTCCTAATGCTCACGTTGGGGGGGAATCTGTTATCACCAAAATTTGTTCATCTAACCATTTATAATTAGATGGATCGAAGTACACCATGTAAGACCAATTTTACCATAGTAAAATTTCTTTCACTATAAGAAATAATTTAATAAACTATATTTTATTAAGTTATTTCTGGTTTAAACAAGAAACCCATGAGGGGATAATGGCTTATAAACCTAGAAAAAATAGCGAGGAGGCACATATAAAATAACTTCAAGATTGATAGGTGGGAAAGGAGGAACAATGGCACAGGGTTTCTGCAGGTTTTTCTTGGCGCTCGTAGAAGGGATCCAGTCCTCCATCATAGAGAATGGAAACTATACTGGCCACAAGCGGCTTCTCTACCTCATGAAGAACCCAGATCTGACTGCTGTGTGGGTGATTTCCACAAAGGGCGCAGAGGAACTAAGCTGGAAGATCTGAACGGCGCAGGTTTTTTGCTTCCCCTGCATGCGGCAAACTGGCGGAGGTCTCCAAACCCCAAATTTTGAACATGCATGGCACCTGACGGCCCTCAATAGGCCATTGAGAAAGGGGGTTTTATATTTCATGTTGAGGTTCGAGTCTCTAAGAAGATCGGAGCTGAGATCTTGGTCGGATCCGTTGTATGATGAGGCTTTATTTGAGAAATCTCTGAATAGAGCAAACGGGCCGCCACTGCCATCGAAGAGCCAGTGGATCGAGCCTTTCACAGAACGCTCCACAGCAGCAGTAGACGGAGAAGAACCCACTGTCCTTTCGAAGGTAGAAAAGCAGCCGCAGACTACTGTAGATAAGCTCCAAGCGTCGATCATCAGCTTTTTACCTTTGATATGGGAGATCCGATCAAGCTCTACGCTCTTACCTCAGCAAAAGGTGAGAGGAGAGGCATCCAGGCCTGATCCGCAGGATTTCTTGCTGAATCGGAAGAAAGGAGAGGTAGAGTGTAGAAGAGGCTGGCAACAACAGGGAGGGCCCTCTGCCCTAGCTTCCCCTATCCCACGGGGGCAGCCCCCTTTCTTACATCTGGAGGCAGCGCAAGGCCATGGGCAGCTAGAACAGCCAGATCCCAGGCAACAGGTAACATCAACTTTTTTTCAGATTTTTATTAAACCCCCTGTGGGGAAAACCAGTCTAGTGTGGGTACATGCAGAAAGCACCATTATGCAGTTGAAACAGCAAATCTGGGCATTGATGGGATACCCTGTTCAGATCCAACATCTAGTCAGTGGTAGATGGTCCCTTCAGGATAGCAGAACCCTGAAAAACTACGATATTAACCCAGAAACAACCATTGCTTTAAACCTGAGGCTGAGAGGAGGTGCTCTGCCCCAAGGACATCCAAGCATCATAGGAGGAGACAAGGGGAAATAGACAACATCCCAGCAACAACCCAAGGGAGGCTTCTCTTACAAAAACATATTACAGGGCAACAGAGATCCAGGGACCCCTCCAGATCAAGGTGGACATACACCTAAGCCATACATAGTAGATCAGCTTGGGCAAACCCCAGCCCTCAACATTGATTCTACAGGACTAGAAGAATACGTAAAGTCATATGAAACTCAAGCCCTAATCTGTCGATTTAACAGTTTTTGGCCAAAGCCAATGGATCTATTTCACTGGATCTACACTAGTTGGACCATGGAATGTGATATACATCTATGCTCCAAGGGGTTTTTCATTGTTAAGTTTGCATCCACGGAAGCCAGAGATACAATCATCAGTGCAGGGCCTTGGTTTTGGGGAACAACGGGTCTTTTTATGACCCCATGGTTTCCAGATTTTGACCCAAACAAAATGACTGTCTCCAGAATGCCAGTCTGGGTCCGCCTATATAACCTTCCTCTTCACTTTTGGAGTGAGCGAGTTTTGGAAGGAATTGGGAACAGCATAAGGAAATATATCAAAACAGATCTGGAGAGGATTGACGAGAGGATCTACACCTTTGCACACATTTGTGTGGAAGTTGATCTAATTAAAGGACTGCCGGAAAGTATAAGGCTAGTATACAAGCAACAAAACTGGCTGCAAGGACTAGACTACGAAAACACTGCATTCAGATGCAGAATCTGTAGGCTGACAGGACACTTGCAAAGTACATGCCCAGAAGCCAAGAAAGCAAACAGTAAAAAGAAGCAAAAAGGGAAGCAGAGAAAAGGGTGGCAATACCCCCCCCTGACTCAGAGGACGATAAATCAGAAGCAGAGGAGGAAGTTACTCCCACAGAGAATACTGAGCCTACCCAAGGAAAAGAGACCCAAAAGGAAATCATATCAGCTAACAAGGTTTCACAACTCCATTCAAATCAGGCAGAGAAGACAAGCGAGGATTTGAGTATGGGAGGGATCAAAAGGCATCACCCCTCAGATACTTCAGACTCAGACAAAGATACAGGTCCACAGAAAGCAGAAACACAGTTAGTCCTAGCAACGATTGAGCCCACCCAAGGAGAGTGGCGCAAGGTCGAAAAGAAGAAGGGGAGAAAAACATGAGGTGTGAGTCTTCTACTCACTCCCTGGAACCAATTTTTCTGTCCCTTCCTCCTTTCTTTTTTCTTTTTCTTTCATTCTTTTTAAATGCACGGTAGCCCCGCTACGCCGCATTGTGTGCCAAAGCACACGAGCCCAATGGGCAATTTCTGAAAATGCTTCAATGCATATGCTATGTGTAACTTTTCATTTTTATAAATAAAAGGTTACCGATTTTTTCTGTGGAAAAAAAAAAAGAAACCCATGAGGAATAATTAAATAAATCCTTATTTATTTTATTTTTCTCTAGGAATCATTAATTAAACCATTGTTTAAATAATGTTCCTAGTCATATGTAACCCAATTATGAGAAATAATTAGATAACTCATTATTTTTTTTATTTTTCTCTAGGAATAATTAATTAAATCATTATTTAGTTATTATTCCTTGCTAAATTTGACTAAATCACCTAGGAATAATTAAAAAAAATCATTATTAGTTAATTATTCATTAACCACATTCTTAAAATAATAAATAAATAATTTATTTGTTTATTATTTATAAATAAAGGTATTTAACCAATTTAAATACATTTTCCCTCCAACAAAATATAATAAAATATTCCAAGCGGTTAGATCTAGATCTTGGTTAATAATATTTTATTATTCTCCATTATCAAGGATAACTCAATATTTTGTTATAAATAGAAGGGTTTTTTCATTCATTCTTCACTTTGATCCTTTTCATTGTCGCACTTTCATCATTCTCATTGTTGATACTATTTTCTTTTGTTTCTTGAGCTCCCACTTGAGTTCAACATACATTTTGGGTTTTCTGCACCATTGAGAGAGAGAAATTTCTAGAACTGAAGAGTTGAGGACAATCAGAACCCATCCCATTGAGGGGGACTAGTAACATTTATTTGTTCCCTATGCCAGGTGTAATAATATATGAAATAATTCTTTAAATCTTGTCTTTTCTGTTGGATGCATGGAGAAATTACTATTTCTTTTCACTGTTTAACTTCTTTTACTGTGTATATCTATTTTTTTGAAACATTTGTTCTAACTATTCCTTGCAGATCTAAAGGGTTAAGCAGCCATTTTTGTTGCTAGGTTTGTTTGTCACGCACAGCGAAAGTAGGCTCTTTTTGTACACTTGTATTAAGAATTTACGCTAACATTAGGGGTGTTAGGGGTGTTGGTGAAGTCCTCCTCTGCTGTGCTACTTTAACCTGCAAGCAAACTACATGTTCATGAAACAGACATTGGAAAATCTATGATGAAGAAGATGGAAAATATGAGTTGAATTTGAAAATAAAACCTACTTAAGCATTAAAATAGAAATCTAACTCAATATTCTCAACATGTTCATGACACTAAAATAACCTATCTATTCTTTCCAATAAATCATAAACTAAAGAGAAAATTTGGGCCTGTGGTGAAGATCTACCATCCTCAGGCTTTGACACACAACTTTCTGATTTTATATGCTATTGTACCAAGATCTATGCAAGCCTAACTACATCAAGGATAAAATGAAGAAAACTAAAAACAGTAAAGTGAAATGTAAACAAACTAGCTAAAACTCATAAAGCAAACTAGCTACAATGGAAGAAAGATAAATATGAATACACAAGAGAGAGACTAAGGCTAATGGATTGGGCCCTAACCCACAATCCTAGTCCTATGAAACTAATCAGTGAAGGACAATCTGAATACTCATCTTATTGCATAAAATAGTCTCATTACATAATCATAAAAGTCTCAAAAACCTATTACAAGAGATAAGAGTCTATTATCTTCCTTCAAAGTTCGAATCCTAATGAGCTCTTGCTCTGCTTTATTTAACCTGAAGGGTAGCTACCAACATCTCCTTAAAAGTAGGTGATGTGTCCCCTTTGACTGCAAGATAAGTGGAGCTTTGGTG
Organism: Pinus albicaulis; assembly: GCA_034641835.2. NCBI lineage: Eukaryota > Viridiplantae > Streptophyta > Pinopsida > Pinales > Pinaceae > Pinus > Pinus albicaulis. Next base: position 523,924 of record MU968307.1, read on the forward strand.
CACTTGATCTCCCACTTTCTTGGATACCTTTGATTTCGAGTTGTTGGATGGAATCTCGAGGATCCCTTGGATTCCTTTGGGAGCTAAGGAGGTGGACAACCCTCCTAGAATCTCTCCTTGTTGTCGACTCCGAGATTTAATTGAAAAATATTCAACAAAAGTGGAATATCTTTGTGATTATCCTGCATTTAAACCATATTAGGCATTCGAAGTATGAAAAGCCTTAATCACCATCTACATTAGCAACATATGACCATAATATAAATAGATGTGAGAAAGAGACACTAATAAGGCTAAAAAGGTGATAATTAATCCCTCCAATGGGAGAACCTGAGAAGGAGGAAAAGAAGGAAGAAGTGAAGGATATTTACTTCTAAACATGGTTCACTAACCATCACGTTCCTTATGAAGAATAATCTTTCTTTTAGGATAGTATGTTTTTCATAGCATCATAGAAAGAATCTTATGATAGTAGCATTTCTATAATTTACATGATTAAGTTTCTTTGTAGAGATCATCTATATATATGGATAAATAGACCATTTTTCACATTAACCATGCAGACATTATTTGAAATTATGTTAGAAGAATTCATATTTCTTAGGCGGATCATCATGATCATGGAAGAACCACAATTATGAAAGGTTCTTGGAAGAATCACTATGAAAAAAGTTAGTTGAAATTCCATGTAATGTGGAATCAATACTAGTAATGGGATGAAGGAATGCAATGGGTTAGGATGTGGTCTCTTTGTGAGATATATATAGCTAGATGATAGGATGAAAGCGTAGGAATGCATGTTGGATATAAAAAATTTGATAAGATTCGTATAAAATCTTGTGGAAAGAAAGTTGGTCATTAAATATATTTAGGTATAATATGTTTGAAAGGAATAGGAATTTACTTACTTAAGGGTGTATAAAAGAATTTAATACTTTCTCTGTTATATATGTAATAATTATTAACATCTAGTATAGTCTCCGGAAGAAAATTTGTAACTTGATAATCAACTTCGATCCGTGTGCACTCTAATGCATGAAGGAATATTCATATGGATATGGACCAAGATGATGTTAATGGAATGATAATGTCACCATGATGAGGTAAGTATGTTTTTCATTATTGTTGGTTATATAGCTAACATATTATTTTTCTACCTGGTAGAATATTGCAGGGATACATGATGGTAGTTGAGACAAGTTCAACTGTAGGGATTAAGGATGTTGAGGGGAGCTTGATAACTAGTATCTGGCAACTCTAAAGTCAAGATATGGACATATTGGGATTAAAAGGTAGCAAAGTGAGAAGATAACATAGAGGCCAAAGGAATATCACTTTCAATAAGAAGCTATGATCAACTTGAAGTTTGGAAAGTATTAATGTAATTTATTCATATCAAAGAAGAAAGAGATGAAAAATAATATTGGTCTGGAAACTGTCACAAGATTGAAGAGTGGAGATGGCTCCATGATTCCTTAAAACAAAGAAAGAGATGCAAAATAAAAAGGGAGGCATGTAGCTATGAATATCAAGTAGTTAATACTCTTATGAAGAAAAATTGTAAAGCTTGTCGTGTTTACTTCCATTATTAAAAGGAAGTCATGAATTTCCTCAGGTTTTAGAGGAAGAAAAGAAGTCTCCTTGTATAGGAGCAAGGTTATATTCTCAATATTAATGGAGAATATGGATGTCCTCTCTGGTTCACAGGGAGTAATGTTGGACATCACATGTGCATTCTCTTCCTCAGGTGGTGAAGAAAGAATGGTGAAGGATTGGATAAGAATCTATGGTTTCCTTAAGGATGTAGCATTCAAGAAAGGAAAGGTATCGACACTCTTTTGAGGATGGGATAAGAATTCAAGAGAAGAGTAGTCGAAGAGTGTCAATATTCTTTGAGGACTCGGGATTGGAGATCCAAGGTAAGAATATTCCTAAAAGGGAATACCTTATGGACATTCAGATGGGGTATGTTCCTTATAGAAGTAGTGTGGTATCACACATAAAGCCTCCCAACATAATGCTCTTAATTAAAGAAGAGATTGTATAGTTATGTATAAGAGACAATGTTGGTCATAGTAATGATTCTTACAGTGTGGCATATTAATCTGAATCTTCTTATGAGCACTGTTTTTTTTTAGATATGATGTTGTATTGGTTGTACAATTATGATTACCTCCCTAGTTAAGAGGGGGTGTTGAAAGTGTAACTAGTTTTGGTCGTCATAATTTTTGTACTCATTTCAATATGTATCCTATGTAACAAATAATAAAAGAAAAGGAAAAGTTGTTAAAGCATGGGTTTCATGCTCACTATTGATGGTCTTCTAGGTAAAATAATAGTCTTCGTGCTTCTAGGGATTTTTAGTTCTTAGGATTTATTATCATGAGTCAAAGGAGTCAACATCATGTTTATAAGACCCTTTTGAGCACAAATATATTTGTAAAAAGAATTTTTTAGTATATAAATTCCTAGAAGCTCCAAGTACAAGTCAGCCTCGAAAACACCAAGTTGACCTGAAGGAGGGAATTTGACCCCTTTAGAAGGCTATATAAAGGAGCAGTTCAACCTCACTTGAATCACTCATTCCACAAGTTCAATATCACAAGAAATATTTTGATATGAAGTTGGGAGGAGCATAAAAGAAGAGTGAAGGTATTGGAGAAGGAATATGGATGAACTATCTTATTTATGGGCTCCATCTCTCTCACATGTGCAAAAACATAGGGATTTTGGTGTTGTAGAAGGAAGCCAAAATCGTAGTTATAAGTTGCAGATAGACGAAGTGCATAATTTTGTAGTTGGAATGGAGTAAACACTATATTGACCTCATTGACCTTGGGAGAGATATATTTCTCTAGGAAGGTCTAAGGAGGAGGTTCAAGTAGGGTTTCCAGAGAAGCTGCAAGGACAAATTTGCATGGTTGGAGTTGTTGGATGAGTTGCAGTATTGAAGTTGGCAGGTCGAAACTGCAGTTTGAAGTTGGTTGTTGTAGAATAAATGAAGAACTTGTTAGAGGGCTTACTTGGTACATGAAGGAGGACTCGGTCTAGTGTTTGGGTATTTGTATCTCATTTGAAGCAGATTCTAAGAAGAGAATAGTTTATGGGTTTTCCCCTTCAAGGTTTTTGCCTTGGCTGAGAGCCTAATATTTGTATCCTATATTGTTTTCGTTTATGTTCTTGATATTTTTTTGATGAGATATCTAACTAAAAGAACACAATAAATCTAATAAGTTCACAAGAAAATATTAAGGTCAAAGAAAATAAGATTAATAGTTGCCACTAGTGATTTTCCAACACCTCCTTCCTTACAAAAACCCATGTTACTTCTGATTATTTGATGGCCCTAGTGCCCTATGGGCCCACCCCCAACATATTCCTACTTCAAATCATCTTCACTTATCTCACTCTACTCATACTATTCAATATTTCCAATTTCAATGGAAAATATATGTTGGGGTCCACCCTTGAGCCGCATGTCACATCGAATCGACTCCCTCGATAACCTACTTAACTACTCAACAACCTATCATCTCATTGGTAGGGTTCCCTTCCATAAGCTTCTGTTGTCAGATCTAAACTTTCACCATCAAATCGACCTTTCCCATGTGAATGGACTACAATTGGTTTTGAAGTCTGGTGGTCCAATCGCCTGGCATCAAGATTCGATTGGGTTGGTTCCATTGTAACTTTCGTGCAAACAGTGGGAGGATATTTCAAATGAACAATCCACGACATATTTCAGCTCGGTCATTCGCTTGTTTAGTGGCCATGGTTTCATCGACTATGGTTCCACCTTGGGCCCACCACCTCCTCTATTCAACTTGTGTGTGGTTGATTTTTTGGTTCTATCCACAACCCAACGGTTTTTTACACTATGGCGCAGTGAACCGAGGCCCAACCATTGACCCTACCCCAAACCACCCTCTTGTGCACCATACGCCTATTTTCAATGTCCTCAAGACAAGAAGAGGGGAAAATCCCCTTCCCAAGCTTCTCTAGTCTTTTCAAATTTTCCCATGGAATGATATAACAATTCAACATAGTTCTACATGTCTCTTGCATAGATAGTTTAAATTCACATTTAGAAGCATATATGCATTAATCACATAAATTTTGAATACATAGGACTACATGACTGCATAAGGTCAGTGACATTTTATCCTCAGACATCAGTTGTATGTTGAGCACATTGATATGTTTATTCAAATTCATTATCGTTAAGGAGTAGAGAGAGAGCATGAATTCATGGATTATCACATTACCCATGAACTAGTAATTATTAGCACAAAATAGGTAATAGATCCAATTCATATCATATATAATAACTTGCAACTCATGGATATGGTCGTGAATTTTCCAGTGCATGTGTTCATTAAACCATAGGCATATAAGTTGGTTTGTAAATTCTAAGCACATAGTGAAGTTCACGCATTTACTCATGAATATACAGATCCATGCATTAAATATTATCACAACTAGGAATATAATAGTTCATAATCAAGTATAGGAATATAATAGTTCATAATCAAGTATGAAAAACATTTATACTTATCTATGTATGTCAATATGGCTGGAAATTGAACGAGGTACTTCCACTCTCCACCCAACCGTAGCTTAGCTACACCTTAACTTTCTTGCAGATGACCCACCCTAAGCTGTATCCAGGGTCTGAAGGGATGCTATCTCAAGGAAAAATTCACACCAAATATTATTAGACACTCAAGAGATGGATTCCACTATCCAAGTGGATTATCAACTTCCCTTTGGTAGTAAGCACCACGATATCTCACTTAATCCTTTGAACTAAACCATAAGCCTTCACCCAAGGTACATATGGTATATTTCTTAGTTCAAGAGGTTAAATCCACTATCAAGGTGGTTTATCAATTGTCTTTTCAGTGCAAGAACCACATGAATATGTAGTCCATAGTCCAAGTGGTTATCATATAGGCTAGCAAGCACCACAATCACTCAGATTTCCCTATCTAGGAGGTTTGTCAACAATAAAACAAGCACCACAGTGAATTATTCATCCACTTAGCCTCCCACTAACCACTAAGGAATAGACACACAATCCAATGGCCTTAAACAAAATATTATATGGAATAACACCCAAAATATCTGAGCACAAAGCTAAAAAAAATAAAAAAAATATAACATTACTCATTCTTCTTAGTTTTAACTATATTATCTCCTTGCACTCTACTGCCAGCAATAAGGGGATTTTACACATCTAGGGAGAACTAATCCACAATATTAAAATATATGCACTCTCGTCTCTGTCGACGATTTTTCTTCTTGCATCTCCTCTTACATTTATTGCCTCGTTCTGATGTTATCGTCCATGTCTTCAATCAACAAGAGGGATGGAGATGAGTGCAATCATGTTTCCACGCTACCTAATCTAATCTCATTACAATATATTAGTGCAATTGGTAGATTGGTCAGTAACCAACCTCTAAACTTTAATGTGGGTGGCTCTTGGTTCTTCAAAGAATGCAACCTCCCTCCCTCTCAAACTATGGATCTGTGGTGTCCCTCCCTTCAAGAAAACATTAATTATCATTTAATTTTCAAGTGTTCCCAAGGTCTGCTTCAACCATCCTTGGTTGTATTGCTAGCAGTACACAGTTATATTTACAAGCACGAGGGTGAAGAAAAAGGGTTATTACAGATAATTTGTAATGTATACTCAATCGTACTAGAGTCAAAATTATATAATATAGCACTCAATGGTAATATTTAACCTACACGACATATTTTTTCAAATTAATATATATTTTGAAAAAAAATTAATGCATTTCATTGTTTTATTTATTCATTTGGTTTAGATTTTATTGTTCATGACATATTAGAAACTTAATGTAAAAATTTGTGTTTCTTAAACATAAGTGACTTGTCATACTCCTCAAATTAATATATATTTTGAAAACAAATTACTGCATTTCTATGGTTTATTTATTCATTTGGTTTAGATTTTATTATTCATGACATATTATAAACTTAATGTCAAAATTTGTGTTGCTCAAGCATAAGTGACTTGTAATACTCTTGATAAACAAGTGAGAACGTTGCAAAGTTATGTGGTCATGTATGGGATAATGGGTTACACCACAAATCATTTGCATCAATTTTGACACAATGTCAAAGAAGTTATAGTTATATGAAATAAATAAGTGACAATTGTATAATAAGAGTGTGTTCATGTATGGGATGAATGGGATATGCACCATATTGATTTTGTTTCATTAATTTTGAGTATTATTTGCAGTGATTAAAATTATTTTACATTTGAGACAATGATTATTGAAAGTCTTTTACAAAACATTATAATACAACAAGTATTTTGGTTGAGTAATAAGTATAGGTTTGAATGAAAAAAAATATGAGTATCTAACAATAACAATACACAAATGATTCTGGTCTACATATAATCACAAATCTCACCACCCTTATTATGGCATAGTTAGTTTTTTATTATTAGGTATTTGTATAGTTGTTTAATAGTGAAAATTTTCTTATGGAAATGTCAGTGAGAGACTTCGACACTAAAGATGTTGAGCATTACATATTTTGTTAAAATGGAGGGTGCAAACCACAAAAATATGAAATTCAAATGAAATGGTGGTAAAATATACATCTTGTTTAGTATGAAAAAAATTATTATAATGTGTAAATAATGAGCTTGCCAATAGAAAAAGGGAAAACTTTTGTAAAATGCCTTTGGAGTGCTCATTTTCCAAATTATAAACATGGATGCATAAAAGTAATATTATATCAAAATATGCCTCAATTTTACTATTTTAATATTAATAATGAGAAATGAGTGTTGTAAATTTAAACATGATTCAATTAGAGATTAAATGGAAATGTATTTATTGATTTTGTTAAAATTTATGGTGCAAACCACAAAATGATGAACTTCAAATAAAAGTTAGTAAAATACACTTCTTGTTTTTTTTTTTCCACAGAAAAAAATCGAACCATCTATTAAATATAGAAAGTTACATAGCATATGCATAGCATTTCTAATGAACTTTTCTCCTTCAAAAAAGGAAAAGAAACAGTCTCAATTGTTTTGCAATACGCATAGGTATTTGCAGAAACAACCCAATCCAAAGAAAAACATAGATCAAAAACGATTCTGATCTGACATACCTCTCGGGTTCCTTTAAGGAAGACAATCTGAAACAAAGATGTATAAGATACAGAATTTTGTATCAGAGATAGCAAAAAAGCTAGCAGGTCTATCTGGGAATTGGAAGTAAGCACTATCCCGGTTCCTTTCAATCAGAAATAAGCAGAGTTTTTTTGGATATCCAGAACCTTCTTGAAAGGAAAACAGCTCTGGAAACCAAATATGTTTTTTATAAGAGTTATTTGAACAATTTTTTTAAAAGAAATAAGCCGAAAAGAATATGTACATATAGAGTTTCACTGTGAAACATACTCAAAAACTTTATGCAAAAACAAGTTGTTCAATAGGACGAACAAGCCCATTTTTATCTTCAAACACTAACCAGGTCCCCAAATCTTGTTCAACGCCCTCTTTAGACAAGCGATCTGCAACGTGGTTTCGTTCCCTGTAAATGTGGCAAACAGAGATCTCAGTGAAATGGCATTTAAGATGGGAAATTTCATTAAGTAAAGGAAGCAAAAGATAGTTCCTACAGAGTTGAGTCCCATTGAACCATTTGACAATATTCATAGAGTCCCCAAAAATCTGGACCATTCTCACATTCCTCAGGGTTAACCAACAGAGGAACAAGTGGAGAGCTTTCAGTTCAACAAAATTGTTAGTTCCTTGGCCAAGTCCAATAGTAGCTTTGATAACATTTCCAGGTGAGAGATGTACAACCAAGCCTGTAGCACATCTCCCATTTATGTCTGAGGCTCTGTCAAAGAAAGCCCATGGAACACCTTCTCTGATAACTTCCTGAAGTATAGATTGGTTAAAAGAGGTGTCTGATGGGATAGGAATGTTTTCATGGATTGCAACCCCTTCCGCTGCCAATCTTCCTATAGGGAAAGCCAAGTCTTTGAAGATCACCTGATTCCTGGCAATCCAAGTCCCCCAAGCTATCAACAGAGGAAAAGTCCTCACTCTATCATTGGGGGCTTCCTGTCAGCACCTGTACCAAGCTTCCTACACCTCCTGACCTTCCCACTTGTAAGGAATTTTGAGTATCCTTAAAGATTCAGTCCATAAAATTTTATTTAAAGGGAAAGAGAGGAAAATATGCTACACAGATTCCTCACTGGCTTTGCATAGAGAGCACCATCCAGGACCAATCTTCCCTCTCCTTTGTAAGAAGTCCCAAGAAGGAATCATCTTTTGAAGGATACACCAGAAAAAGAGTCTGGCCTTGGGATGTCCTTTTAATTTCCAGAGAGATTTGGCCCACCAAAGAGGGTCCTCCCATCCTTTTTGGGCCATCAGACACTTATAGCCCATCTTTTGTGAATAAACCCCATTTTGTGCGTGTACCCATCTGAGTTCATCACTAGAGTCAGTGATCTAGATTGAAGAGTTTAGTAGGTCCATTCTAAATGTTTCCCACTCTTCCAGCCACCGACCTTCCAAATGAAGGTCCCTTCCAGTCATCCATCCTTGACTCCATATGGATGTATTTCTTTGATCAATCACATGGTTTAAACTGAAAAAGCCTCTATTATTTAGGAGATCAACCAGGTCTCGAGAGAGAGCAAACCTCTGCGTGCAGCCCACCCAAGGGTCACGCCCCAACCTGACCCGAGTTCCATCCCCCACATTCCATGCCAGTCCCTGTTCAATAATTCTAATAGAGGCTACCACCGCCTTCCACACCACCGATGCATTTTTAGAGGATTTCTGAGGCAATCTTATCCATTCAAGCAAAGGAACTGGATCAATATATTTTCTTTTGGTAACTAAAGACCAGAGGTTCTCTTCTGAGACAAGTCTCCAAACGAGCTTCGCAACAAGGGACTGGGAGAAAGGAAAGATATTTTTAATACCCCACCCTCCCCATTCTTTTGGCCTGGCAATTTTATCCCAAGCTATCCAAGGGGTCACATGTTCATTCTTAGAGCCTGCCCACAAGAATTTGCTATAGAGTTTATCAATACATGCCAAAATACCTTTAGGCACCCAGGTAATACTGGCCCAATACACAAGGACTGCCATCAGAATAGACTTTATGAGGACCAACCTTCCTGCTCTAGACAACCATTTATAGCTCCAGTGTTTTAGTTTTTTTTTTTTTTTTGCAAGGAGCCATTTCCAGTCCTGAATGTGGTGCTTATCTGGTTTTAAGAAGAAACCCAAGTATTTGAACTTGTCCTGTAGAGACTTGACCTCAAACTATAACATACCTTCCACCCTTACCACTTCCTCCCTAGAAAGACCCACTAACGTTAAGGTTGTTTTTTGCTCATTAATACAGAGGCCTGTGCCTTTCAGAAAGAGGTCCAAGATCTTTTTAAGGGCCCTACAGTCCTCAATACTACCATTACTAAACAACAAGATGTCATCCACAAAGAGTATATGGGTGACCCAAAGGTTAACCGCCACTTCACTTCCTTTTAGGTTTCCCTGTCTCTTAGCTTCATGAATCATTAGACTGATGCCTTTTGCTGCCAACAAAAAGAGTAAAGGAGAGAGGGGGCAACCTTGATAGAGCCCTCTTTCCAAATTGAAAAACAAATAAGCATCCCCATTAACCATAATTGCAACAAAGGATGAAGTGATGGAACCCATTACCCATCTCACGAAATCATAGTTGAAACCAAGGTGAGTCAACAAAAGTCGGAGGTACATCCAACTAATTCTGTCATAAGCCTTCAATAGATCAATCTTTACTATTGCTCCTTTATTTCCTCTTATTTTTAGACTATGGAGAGTTTCTTGAGCTACTCCCACTGCCTCATGTATTTGTCTGCCATCCAAGAAGCCAAATTGCTCAGCCAAAATATTCTTGGATAGAAACAGTTTTAGCCTAGAAGCAATGAATTTTGCAATTATTCTATAAATGCAGGTGCACAAGGAAATAGGCTTGAAATCATCAAAAGTACCCGGCTGTTCAGTCTTTGGAATGAGGGCTAAGAAAGTAGCATTGAAAGGTTGAAACATGGTTCCTGTGCATCTGGATTCTTCCACCACTGCTACCAGTTCATCTCCCATTGATTCAAAGAAATTTTGGAAAAATTCCACCATCCAGCCATCTGGCCCTGGACTTTTGTCCTTCTGCATTGATTTGAGAATGTCTTCGACCTCCTCTCTATGAACAGGATCCATGATGGAAGCGTTCCCTTCCTCCTCAATATATCTGGGGAAAAATTGGGGCACTCTAATTACCTCAGCTATGGAGGCTTCCTCAAGTGCTCTAAAAAGTATTTTAAAATGATTAATCCCTAAGGAGGCTAGATCTTCAAAGGATTGAGCCAACTCCCCATTCTCTTTCTGCATCTCCCAGATAGTATTTGAATTTTTCCTACCTTTTGCATAATTCTGAAAGAACTTGGTGTTTTCATCCCCTGCCTGCAGCTAGATTGCACGGCTTTTTAAATGCCAACTTTCCTCTCTGATTTGTAGAATATTTCTCCGAACAGATTCCAGTTCTTTGATTCGGTCCCGAGAGTCCAAAGATGCATAGTTGTTCCCTTTTGGACATTCAAGAAAATCCAGTTCTGAGTTTATATTTTTGAGAGCCTCCTCCTACCTCAATTTCTTTTCAAGAGCCGACTTTTTTGTTGCTAACTTCAATCTCTTTAAATTTTCCATAAAGAGACGGATTCTGCTTTCATATTCCCTGAAGCAATCCTTCCTCCATGTCTCATGGAAAAGAGAAATAAAAGATTCGTCTTTTAACCATGAGGAATTGAACTTAAAAGGGGTTCCAGGTTTCTTGTAGTCACCCTTCACTTCCAATAGGACAGGGAAGTGGTCCGAAAGGCCCCCTTCCCCCACCCAATGTCTGAAAGCTGATACCTTTTCCACCAGATCTTCATTCAGCAAGAAGCGGTCAATTTTTTTCCCCACCCAGTCTTCTCCACTCTTCAATTTCTCCAGGTAGGTCTCATCTTAAGCAGAGTAGCATCTACCAGATGGGAGGCAGCCAACTTGTTCATAAAAAAATCAGAAAGGGGGTCCGCTCTTGCGAAGGCACCCCAAGATTCTGACTCCCCTAAAGAGAAGTTGAGGTCTCCTCCAATTATGATATTTGGATGAGAGAGGAAATATTTCGAGAAGAAGGGGTTCTAGAACCTCTCACATTCCAAACATGGCCCATATACATTCATAAGGAGGAGGGGTAAGAAGATTTCATTTGAGTAGAGTTCCACTGCGAAGACACTTTCTGATCCCCAAGAGGAGATCTCTCTGAGCTTTCTTGAGTTATAACCCATAACCACCCCCCAGAGTGACCATTTGCATCAAGATCATGAAACTTCCAGCTCGGGAAAAAATTTGACAGGCTATCTACCACTGCTTCTCCTTCCCCCAGCGTTTCTTGTAGCATAAATACATCCAGTTTTAGAGAAAAAACCAAATCCGTAAGAGATAGTTTTTTGGCTTGGCTAGCAACACCCCTACAGTTATAGGACATAAAAATCATTGGAGACCTTGGGGGAGTGGCCACTCTGCTCTAAGCACCCCAGGGATAGACCACTGCTTCCCATTAGCGATGTCGATAACAACTTTCAGTTGGGCCTTTGACAAGTTTGATTTCCTACCCCTTAACTTTCTCGGCCCAACCAACATTGTGTCCATCTCTAGACCCTCAACAAAAACCCCTTTCCCCAGTCTATTAGCCAAAGGTCTAAGGTTATAGGGAGGGCCATCAAAAACCGAAACCTGGGGAGGGACTGAAAGGGATACACCCTCCACAGAAGAAACACAGGACACAGATGGAGACGGGACTGACAAGATGATACTGTCAACTGAAGCTTGAAACAAATTTAAATCAAAAAGGTTATGCGAGAGCTGCCTGGAGGGACCAGGCACATCAGAAACAGACTATGGAAAACAAACAAATGTACAACAAGAGGAAAGAGGGGAAAGAGGCATACTCGCCTGAGACGCCCCGGCAAGCTCCGACACGAAAGGGGGTACTAGGGAGGACACCAGAGGGGACATTTTCCCCAGAGAGGCATGCTCGACCCGCTCCTGCTCCACAGCCATCGTATCCTCTATGGCAGCCCCCAAAACTTCATTCGACTACTCTGGCTCCTTGTCCTTTTCCTTTTCCTCCAGACGAGTTTCCTCCTGATGGAAGGAATTTCTCATTTGCCTTCTATGACGACGGTGACCCAAAGGAAAATCCCTTGACAAATGTCCATGTTTGTGGAATCTGTGACATCTAAAGGGAAGCTTTTCATAGTCCAGAGTCTGTAGAAACTCCAGCTCCCTATAAGTCAAAGTCATTGCATCTGCCAAACCTTCTCTAGGGTTGAGGCTAACCAAAATGTGGGCCACACTCCAGTCTCTGGTTTGAATATAGGACCTATCCACATCTAGGAATTTTCCCAGAGTATTGCTTATAGAGATGAAAGCCGAGTCAGTCCAGAAAGGGATAGGAAGACCTGGAAACTTAACCCACACAGGTGATTCTGCCATTTTTTTCTTTCTCAGCATCGAACAAGGGAGTCCATTTTCAGAACAGAATTGGCTGCTTCCCAAAACACCAGTTCCTTTCCAACACCAAATCAGCATGATCCTTTTAAAATATATTTCTTGTTTAGTCTGAAACAAATATTATAATGAATAAGTAATGACCTTACCAATAGAAAAATATATTCTTTTTGCAAAATCCCGTTGGAGTGCTTATTTCCCAAACTATAAACATGGATGCATACAAGTAACACTAAATCAAAATATGCCTCAAATTTAATATTTTACTCCTAATAATGAGAAATGAGTTTATCAATTTAAACATGATATAATTAGAGAGTAAATGGAAATGTATTTATTGATTTTGAGCACAACGGATCTTCTCATTGTAAATGTGTCATCTCTTCTTTTCATAAAAAACAAACATCATGTGCTCAAGATTTTCATTTTTCCAAAAGAATCACGAGTAATATATTAATTCATTGTAGGATTTACATAAGTACTATGGCCCTACACCAAGAAACATTTGTGAATGTTGTTTGTGATAGCTAATCTAACTTCTCTTTTTTTATATATTACAAGAACACTTTGTATAATTTGTGAAGTAAAACCAATAGTTAACTTCCAACTTGAAGTTACATACTATGCATTATTGAACACTAATTGTAGCAATTATGTAACCAAATGAGGATACTACTACAACAAAAATGGTTCATGTCCATAAAATATGGATGTTATTAGGTATACAACATGTGTTCCCCTTAAAAGATTTACTCTCAAATCCAAATAACCAAGCAAGAAATACCAATGTTGAAAAATGGTAGAAAAGTTGAAAATATTCATTGTTACTCCAATGAAAGATCCAAACAGGTGGTATAATATCTCGAAAAATGCATAAGCATGCCTTAAGATTTGTGTACAACATCAAATTTTCCAAATGTAGAGTCTAAAACCATATTTTGTGCTCAAAGTGATTTATGAAGAATGTATGCATTTAAAAGAGGAATCACTTTCATATGTAAAGTTAGAAGAATAGAATAAGAATTGATTTTGAAGCCATCTATTTCAAAACTACTACTTCAACCAAGGTAGCTATGCTAAAGCATGAAAGGACAAATGAAACATTCCTTTTCAATTGATGGCACCCTAAGACAAGCAATGCATTAAACGTATGTAATCAAGCGTGTTCGAGTAGAAATGTTTTCAAATCCCACATGGCCTCATTTTCCCATAGACCTTTCCATTTGATCTTGTACTTACTAATTTTCCTCTGCAAAGATTTATCACCTTCACCTCCAATATACCCTCAAGCTCCAATATGACCTTTCTTTCCTCGTCCATGAGAGGAATCTTTGTTTCCGTTACCACTTCACTAATAAGATTTTCAAGGGATATAAAAGACATAATGGGGTCTCCCTTGTTGGAAATTAAAGTACATATGCAACATCATCAATTTCTACCTGGTCCATAGAATCTGGGTTGAATTTTTTTCTTTCCTTGTTGTGGAATAGTGATTTGAATGTATGATTGTAGGAAAACAAAGACCATATATATAATTGAAGATCCCCTTTCGAAGCGATGTTGATCAACATTTTTCTTCATGGGGTTTGATTCCAACCACAAATTGTCCTCGAGGAAGCTAAGAGTGGTTTATATTCCCTATAGAATGTTGGAAGCAACAAGGAATAACATTTTGAATGACATAGCATTTCCTGGGTGATGGAGGTTATTATCAATATGGCACCTCTAAGGGAGTCATTTTGGTGGAAAAGGGGTAGGTACTATATATCTTGTGTTTTGAAATATTTAACCTCACACTCCATTTAGCTCGTGTATCATATGTGTATACATTTAAATATATCCCCTTAGGAACTTATTAACCAATTATGTTTTCCCATATATTTGAGGCTGACATGAAATACTCATATTAAAATTACCATACTAACTTGAAATGTTCATGCTAAAGACACTTTAAAACTTGGGATATTTGTCACTAATGATGAAACGGGGAAGTTCAGGGATTTTATGGATAAGCTAAAATAATAAATCAACCCCAAAAAATTGTAAATTTGAGAGTTAATTGAATGAAATGGACATACTCGGTTAAATGATACCCTAACTCAAGTATAGCATCCTTAACTTTAGAGAGTGGTAGCCCCATGATGAAGTCCATAAATACCTCTTGCTACTTGTGGGTGGGTATGTCATTAAGTTGGATAAGGCTAGGATAAGGAATAATTTCTAACTTATTGTAAAAAATCGCTCAATATCAAACTTCATTTTGGGGCTATAGAAGTTGGAGGAGCTATTTATATCAATTTTGTGGAAACCTAAATGACCAATGGAAGGAGATGAATGCCCATGTTGAAGAGCCTATGTAATAATAGGGGTGCCAAACCAACAGTATATCTAATTTTTAAAGAAGATGACAAAACTTATGATAGTCAGGAATTGGATCTTATTGCCAAAAATATTGTCTTGATGATGTTGAATTGTAGGAGGATTTAGAGTGTAATTTATGAGGAGCTCTTGCAGCAAAGAAGGATGGCTAACTAAGATGGAGTGGAATGTCAGAAGTTCATATTAATGAGATAAGGTAAAAAACAATGTTCTCCTTTCCCTTCTTTAGATAATCTCAAATTCATAGGCTTGGAGGTAAGAAATCCTACTTTTGTTGCTCCTATATTGAAGTACCTTATGTTAATAAGTGATTTAGGGTAATGATATCAATGTTATGAATAAATTATTTCTTAAGTGGAATGGAAAAAAATTTCCATTGCATGAAGTATGGCCAACATTTATTTGTTTTATGTAGATGTGTGCATGTATTTGTCATTCAATTTCCAAAGGAGAAGGCTTTGTCCTCTTGAAATACAATTGCACCAAGTTAAAACCTAGAGGAATCACAAGTGAAAGGTCTGATGAAATCAAGGGTGGTGAGTATAGATGTTTAAGCAAAGGCTTCCTTTAAGCTTTCAAAAACATGGTGTGACTTAAATGACCAATGAAAAGGCACCGACCTACGTTAATTCAATCAAAGGGTGACCAACAATAGAGAAGTTGCAAAACAATCTACAATAAAAACCTATAAAACCCATCTAAAATCTTCTTGAGGGTCATAGAAACAAGTTGCTCATGAATGCTTTGGGTATTGGCATGATTCGTATGAACATACTATGCAGTGATAATTCAAGAAAAATACTCCAATAAAGACAAAAAATCCACACATGGATTCCTTTGCATAGAGCTTATGCTAGGTTAATGTATCTAATAAAATATCCAAATGCTTTAGACATTTTATGAATATTTTTCTATATATAGCATTAAAAAAAATAGAGAGAACTTATGTAGGTGCTTACCTAACTACTTGTTCATTAAATCTTGAATTATAGTAAGAGAATTACAAAGGTTGAATGATCACATGACACTAGAAGTGGCCTTGATGAGTCCTAAATGTGATCTTCTCCCAATCATAGAGTCATGTAGGTATCTAGTAATATGTTAAACAAAGGTAAAATTGTCGCCATGTAGTTCATTCATTGAATCATCATTGCAAGGCATGGATAACTTATTTGTAATGATGATTTGTTATGTTCTTTATAACTAATACAGAGGTGATAATAACCATCTTATTTCCTTGCCATGAAAACTAAAGAAAAATAAGGACCCGTACTTAAATTTATGATCCCAACTTCCAAAAGTTCGTCCACAAGTTTTTCAATCCAAAATTCTAAAAGTGGTAATAATGATAGGGACACCCCCATCTGGGAACTTTGGTTGGGTCCAACTCAATAATGTGTTGTGCTTGATGGATGGATGTTCTGTAAGCATCTCCTATTATATGACCACTTTATTGTTTTTGAAGTAAGGTGAACAGGTTTGGATCATACATGTGTCAAGAAGGAATTAACTCAATATAATACAAGTGAACCATGAAACCAAAGTGGCCCTTGTTTAAAATTTTTTAGACGTGTTTTGAGTCCATAGTACAAAAAATTTTAGGTTCTACTCCTTTGAGAGTGACTTCAAAACCATTTTAGTGGAAGGAGAAAAACTTCTCCTTGTGGGTAGTGGATTAGGTTTCTATGGAAAAAAATCCATTGAGAACCCAAACAACATATACTCCTCCAACATATGTGACATAGAAGTCATACTTGAGGCTATAGTCTTCCATAGTGAGATCCATCTTGTGCACCACACCTTCAAAATGAATATGTTAATGGCTTGAAATGTTGATGGGAAATCATTCATGAGTATATAAATGGAGGCCCAAACACTTTGTTTATTATCAATAATATTCATTGTAGTACCAAGGCTGACCATAACAATTACACTTTTCTTTCTAATATGGACATAAAACTTGAATTCCCAACATAATATATATGTTGTAAATGTAATGAGTAAAGGTCGTTTGGCTTGTGCCTTAGTCAATGAAGACCTATATTTTTCTTTCTCTCAATATGGGTGTGATCTCATGAGTTAGACTTCAGTTAGGGTGACTTTATTTCCAGTTTACTGGAATAATAATCAAGTTGGCATGCATAGAGTTTGAGCTTCAGTTAAGTGGAGCCTTCATCAGTTTGACTACAGAATGAGGTCACAGTTACAATTTCAATTAGAGTGAGTTAGTCTTCAGTGTTGGTTGAATGAAGCATGATTTAATACCCCAAGTGTTGATTGGAGAGAGAATTAGTTAAACTCTCAGTTAACTCGTTATCAGAACTAAATTTCTAAAATTAAAGTAGGCCTTCCTTGCATGCTTGAATTGGGTCCATAAAAAGGAGGACAAAGGCATATAATATATACACAATGTTTGTGAGACCATAGTTGTTTGTGGAGAGCACAGAATTGAGAGGTTGTGTCCTAAGAAATAGGAGATCACAAGTGCACAAGTATTTAGGCGATTGTGCATTTAAGAGCTCGTATCCTAAGAAATAGGAGACCATAAGTGCACAAATTTTTAGGAGTATTTTTGCTAAATAATAGGAGTTGATTTATGCAAGGAAATAGGAATCTAGAACATGAGGAAATATGGACCTAGTGCACAAGGAAATAGGCCCAAGTGCGCAAAGAAATAGGAGCTTCTAGTGCGCAGAGATAAAGGAGCAAGGAATAGGGATTGCAAAGGCAAGTCGAGGCTTCAACAAGGGAAAATTGTGTGTTAGAGGGTCGAGATCAAGTAGTGAGCAAGACAAGTCGAGATTAATTCTATCATATGATATTAGTGAGAAGAAGAAAAACTCTTTTCCAAAGACAAATTTCTTTTTAATAGGTCTAATTACTCAAGGAAAATTAATAAAATACCACAACAAAGAAATTGGGTTTTCCTTTTTGGGTTTTTAGTGTTGAACCTCCAATTTTTCCTCTTTTTGACAGTTTATCTTCCCTTTTTCCACTTTATTTTTCACATATTTCCTCTTCAGTTCATCTTCTCTACGGATTAAGAGTCATCCAAGTCATCCAATTACATTGAAAAGTGTTATAGGTCAATTTGGGCACCATTCCCAATTACTTGGTTAACTGGGCATCATCTCCAGGACCAATGATCAAGTGTCTATCATTCCTTATCATTTTAGTTGCTACATGTCATAAGACAAGAAACAGGACAAATCAAGCAAGATTTTCATCAAGCAAAGGTTTCCATGGTTTGAAGCTTATTGTATAACATATGAGAGCTCACCAACGTAGGCTCTAAGGGGCCTAAGTGCATTGCATATGCAGGTAGCCCCATGCAAGGCTGCTCTGCAAAGTACTTCCCGACATTCACAGGTGTGTTGGTCACATTGGGAGCGAAATTCTCATTGTTCCAGAATCTCCACTTGGCCAGTGCCTTCTAGAAGAGTTCATGTGTCATGTTTCAGATCCAAGTGTCCATTTGACGTCTACATGAATGGAAACATGTCTTGCTTATTTTTTGAAAGCTATTGATTGAAAAACAACCTACAGTTCATCTATAAATTGAACACAAATCTAAGTGTTTGAAGAAGGAAGAATTTGAGTAGAGAAATGCTGGAGAATTTTCAATTGAGAGCTTGGTTTATAGAGCTATTGTTGGAGAGATTTATGCTGTGATGAGACTTGGGAACTTTGCTGGAAGGTCACTTCAAATCAGTCACTAGGTTGTAACCTCTCCTATTATCAATAAAGAGTACTTCTTGTTTTTCCCTACATGCATCTATGTTAACTTTGATTTTCCATATTGTAAGATCTTGGTTGATGAATGTAGTTTATGCTCAACTGATTTAGCTAACTAGCTTGAATAAATATCTATATTATTGTATCTTCTATTTTTTCAGTGTTCTTTCTTGCAGGAAGCATTCAGCCAACAAACCACTTGAATTTTAAGTTGTAGCAGAAGCGACAGAAGAAGCCATTTGGAAGCGACTGAAACAAGTAAGCCTCCAATCCTCTCTGTATATCTATTCTGAGTTAGGAGAAATGGTAGTATAGTCTTTCACCTATTGTTCTAGACTAACACCTATCTAGGGAAGCGTAATTTATCCATAGATTACAATTCTGGCCCAACAAACTGGTGACCATAACGGGGATAATTTCTCTTAATTTTAGGTGTTTTAGTCTCTGATTTGCTTTGATTATCCACCCAGTAGCTGTTACACATAAATATTAGACTTTTTCATACCTTAATTTGCAAAGACAGTGAGCCAAATAGTAGTATTTTTCCTTGCCTACTGCGCCCAATGCACCCTTAGTCAGGACACAGTGCTTTACAGAGCACTGTCTCCCTTCCAAGCCTACATTGCATAGCACTGTCTCCCCTAGGAGACTACATTGGCTCCTAAAAGGGACCAAATTCGCTTGAATTTGACTTTGTAACTTGCTTCAGTTTTGTTTGTTGTTGTGTTCTGAAAAGTTTGATGCTCAATTGACCAGTGTCTCTATATACTTCTTCCTCCTTTGGCTGAAAATTTGTTCAATGTTTGTTTAGAAACGTTTTTCTTTATCATTGACAAGTTGATTTCAAAGTATTTTTTACGGTCACATTAAGAATCATTTGCTTTCGAAATAGGAAATTGTCGTAAAATCTTCATTTCCTTGATAGGAGAAATTGTTGTTGAAATCCTCATTTTTCCTTCAAAAGAGAAATTTTTGTTTGTATTCTTCGTTTCTCGAAAATAAAATCATTTTGATTATTGATCTAGTGCACCTAGTTTCTTTTCTGCATTCATAACATTAAAGAAACTAAAAAGAAAAACTTGCATTTGCATGTAGGATTGTGTGTTTTTTGCAAAAGGAACATTAGGAAATCTGCATTTAGTTTTTTATTTATTGATTTTGTTTTTGTTCATTGATTTGTTTGCTCACAAATTATTTGCTCTCTTCCCAACGATTAGCGCTCTTTTCCCTTAGTAGCTAGGTTCTTCATTGAAAAAGCTCAAAGTGAAAGTTTGTTTATCATTCTTAGCTTGCATTTTAGGAATTTCATATACATCATCGTGGTGAACTTGAAAGGAAAATTGTTAAGCAAGATCAACATAAAATAAATCTCAATTTACTTAACAACGCATTGGAACCATAACGATAACATTTAGAAGGTCTAGGCTAGAGACGTGTTCCGGCGTCGTAAAACATAGCAGCTGTCATTAACTTGTCTGCGATACATTCCAAGTGTGATACCTCACTCCACATACGTAAGTATATCGTAGCTTGTCCACGTACTTTCGGGTATATCGGGCAGTGTTACAATACGATAAGTATAAAGGGGTGCTCTCACTGTGCAGTTTCGCATCAGACAGCGCTAATACGGACTTGGGCCTCCACATACCTTCGGGTATATTTGGGAGGACAAATTTTAGGTGCTATCCATCCATAGTGAACCGAGTCGGCTGCCCTGAAATTGTGATACACCGAACACAGCATTCGGGGAGATTATCTACCCGTACTTCTTGGTTCGCCAGGAGGTATTCTGCAGTTCACAGTTTCTTGCTAAACCATTTTTCCTAGCATTACCCTCTTTTTGTTTATTTGTTTTTTGGTTAAAATAAATCAGTCATCGTGGAAGAACAAAATCCTTTCCCCCGTCGTTCGTGTAGACATTGCTCTACCGAAACCAGTACCATCAGTACCTCTGGTGAAGCATCATCTTCCCATATACCAAAGTTGGTGCAAGTTGTTTCTACAAATCCTGGCTTGTCTACTGTTGTCAAGACAGAGTCCTCACAGCTACCCGTGGTCACGATCCATCCAATTTGTTAGACCATACCTCCTGAACCCGACGTTGTTCAACTGGAAGTTGATCCGGATCCCATTGTACTCTAGGGGGCAACTGTTATTGGTCAAACTGGACATCATCCCTGGGACCAATGAAATAGGGTCTATCATCCCCTTATATTTCTATTGCTATATTCCCTAATTGGAGAAAATCTTGATCCCGAAGTTGAACAACAGGAAGTTGTTCCTGTATTGGTCACTCCAAAATCTATTGTAGCCATTGAGTCTCCCATATCGCGCAGTCAACCACCTGAAATTTACCTTGGGCTAGACAGCAAAGTTCTTCCACCTGGCTTGATTTCGATTGGAGAGATATCACAAGATGAGACACCTTTAACTCCAACTCATTTTCGGTAGGAGCTTTACCTATACGAGTATTTTCCTCAATCACTTTCCTTTGCTTTTGTTGATCTTGTTTCACTTCGAATTCCTGTAGATTCTATAGGGTATACACTGGGTCATTTGACCATGGCTGAGATAACATCCCAGACTGAACCATCTATTTCAGCTGCGACAACATTTGTTGTTGCTTCATCTTTGATGTTTTGTCCATTGAATTCACCCATGTCATCCTCTGGAATCCTATCTGGTTCCTCCTTTATGAGTACTAAACGGCTTGATCCTTTATTCACAGCTTCAGTGAAATATCAATATGATCCCATCAGTTATTCTCCTTAGTGGCCGGTGATTTCACAGAAATTACCCTTTAAAATTCCAAAATTCAATGAAAATCCTGGAGAATACTTGTCAACACATGTTATAACTTATCATTTGTGGTATTCATCAAACTCCTTAAATTATGACTCTGTTAGACTATGTCTTTTCCAGCACACACTCACTAGTCCAAGTGCACAATGAGGATGGTTCTTTTTCTGTGTCAACCTTGTTAAAAAATGAAACAGAGTTATGAGGGTAGTTCTTTTTTCTTGTGTCAACCTCGTTAAAAAATGAAACAGGTGTTGAGGATAGTTCTTTTCCTGTGTCAACCTCGATAAATGAAACAGGTTCCCATGAGGATGGTTCTTTTCCTGTGTCAACCTCGTTAAAAAATGAAACAGATTATGAGGATAGTTATTTTTTCTTGTGTCAACCTTGTTAAAAAATAAAACAAGTACCTATGAGGGTAGTTATTTTTTCTTATGTCAACCTAGTTAAAAATGAAACAAGTGTCTTTGAGGAAAGTTCTTTTACTGTGTCAACCTCGTTAAAAAAATGAAACAAGTCATGAGCATAGTTCTTTTCCTGTGTCAAGCTCGTTAAAAAATAAAACAAATCCTCCCCTATAATGAACCTTCATTCCATCCATCTATTAGTAACTGATATTCTACTTAGGTGAATGAAATGAAGCTTGGGGGGCATCTTCTCTTGCAGGGGGCATTCGACATGTGCTCTTGCAGGGGGCATTCAAAACATTCTTACCAATTGCACGCAATCAACGACTGAAGTTCAGGGGAAAAATCAGGTTCAGAGCTCCAAAATGCAAATGGTAACTATGGAATGGTAAAAATGAATAGTGAAACTACTTTTTATAGTCATTTAATTGTTTGCAAGTTAAATTTATTGCTATGACTATAGTTTTATTATGTTTTTATCATGAAACAGGGATTTTTAATCCATTTGATGTTGTTTTGAATAGGAAATACAACTGATGAGCATATTATTCGTGTAGATTTATTCAAAGAATGACTTGACCACAAAGCATACTTTTTCTCCTTATTTTTCGAGCTTTGTTAAAAACGAAAAATGATTTGAAGCGCACTTTTATCTCTTTTTCGAGCTTCGATAACAGCAAAAAAGGAACCCCTGGAGTCTTCTTTCAGCTCTTTTCAGACTTCGATAGTGTGAAAAGATTGTCGAGCACTTGTCTTTTAGAGCTCGTTAAAGTAAATGAATTGATATCTACTCAGTATAAGTTTAACCCTTTTCCAGACTAAGATGGATTATTTACGAAAAAAGAATACCTTGGTTAAACATGACCAAACAGGTTCTTTCAGATATTATTTTACGCTTTTTCGGATCTGAGAGACAAATTTACGAAAAAGTACTTATGGAGTTCTCTTTCGTCCTCTTTTTCAGACTCTCTAAATATGAAAAAGGACCGGGCTATCACTGTCGTTAAGCTCGTTAAAACATAAAATAGCGACTGGCTTGTCAATCATGGCAAAAATCGAGTTTCATTCATCGCTAGACTCGTTAAATTATTAAATAGCGATATTTTATTCGCCCGAAGGGTTGAATTATAAATCAAGCAAATGTTATCCTCCTCAAGCTTGTTAAAAAATAAAGAGGTAGTAGTCGATAAATGATCGGGGAAATTTGGGAAAAGCAAGTAAAGTTTCTTTTGGTAGCAAGTCGCTCTTGAACATGACACTTCCTTCACTCCATGTCCGTGATTGTTTGGGTTGGGTAATCATCTTAACAGTTCATTCACACCTATGGTTCATCATACCTTCACTTTGTTTTTGGGTTAATGCTGCCAACTCATCACAGTGTCGCCGATATGTTCAAGAGAAGTCATCTAGTGATTAAAAACTCATCCATCTGCAATACTCGTAAACCTTCATTTTCATGACCATCATCCTTGAAAATTGCTATATCAAGTCATACCCTTGTCTCTGAAATCAGTAACTCATGTTTTGCAATAAGGTGACTTCCTGTCGACAATAAATCAATATCCAGGAAGTTCACTTAGAAACATCAGATTCCAGTACCATGAGGCTTTTTACAGCATCGACAAGATCCTCGCTTCCGGACCTTTGACCGAAATATTTTGTTTGGCATTCGACATCAAATCATCTATTCACGCCTTACGAAACGTACTGCAGTACCTTGAGGGCCATTGACATTAATGGTGGTTCTATCGCGTTTGTTAACAGCTCACATCATTGGCTAGTAATCAAACAATGTCTTTCCATGTTCGACTACAAATCATATATTCGCATGGCTAGACTTGTACCCGAATGATCAAGTGAACGAGATAAGAAGACCCTAGATCTAGTTTCATCCATCCGGGCTGCGATTTTAGGATTGTTGTACACATCATCTGTACGGTGACTTTACATACAGATTTTCATCCAAACATGGGTCTATATCTATAGGCGTGTTTGCATCTGGGCAACATTCCAATGTAGACGACTTTCTGAATTATGTACATGTTATTAGATTGTTTTATGTGCTGACTATGGGAATGCCTACCCTCAGCAATTATGATCAATAGAGGATATATCATGATGAAATGTATTGTAAGATTGATGCAGGTGACCATTCCGCTTTGTTTCCAAGCTCATCACAACGTAAAGCATCTCAATCAAATGTTCTTATTATTTGGATCTCATGCTTTAGGGGGAAATTGTTATAGGCCAATTTGGGCACCATTCCCAATGACCTAGTTAACTAGGCATCATCTCTAGGACCAATGATCAAGGGTCTATCATTCCCTATCATTTCAGTTATTACATGCCCTAAGACAAGAAACAGGACAAATCAAGCAAGACTTTCATCAAGCAAAGGTTTCCATGGTTTGAAGTTTATTGTATAACATATGAGAGCTCACCAACGCAAGCTCTAAGGGGCCTAAGTGCATTGCATATGCAGGGAGCCCCATGCAAGACTGCTCTGCAAAGCACTTCCCGACATTCACAGGTGCGTTGGTCACATTAGGAGCGAAATTCTTATTGTTCCGGAATCTTCACTTGACTAGTGTCTTCTAAAAGAGTTCACATGTGTCATGCTTCGGATCCAAGTGTCCATTTGACATCTACATGAATGGAAACATGTCTTGCCTATTTTTGGAAAGCTATTGATTGCAAAACAACCTACAGTTCATCTATAAATTAAACACAGATCTAAGTGTTTGAAGAAGGAAGAATTTGAGTAGAAAAATGTTGGAGAATTTTCAATTGAGAGCTTGGTTTGTAAAGCTACTGCTGGAGAGATTTATGTTGTGATGAGACTTGGGAACTTTGCTGGAAGCTCACTTCAAATCAGTCACTAGGTTTTAACCTCTCCTTCTATCATCAATAAAGAGTAATTCTTGTTTTTCCCTACATGCATCTATGTTAACTTTGATTTTCCATATTGTAAGATCTTGGTTGATGAATGTAGTTTATGCTTAACTGATTTAGCTAACTAGCTTGAATAGATATCTATATTATTGTATCTTCTATTGTTTCAGTGTTCTTTCTTGCAGGAAGCATTCAACCAACGAACCGCTTGAATTTGAAGCTGTAGCAGAAGCGACAGAAGGAACCATTTGGAAGCGACTGAAACAAGTAAGCCTCCAATCCTCTCTGTATATCTATTCTGAGTTAGGAGAAATGGTAGTATAGTCTTTCACATGTTGTTCTAGACTAACACCTATCTAGGGAAGTGTAATTTATCTGTAGATTACAATTCTAGCCCAACAAAAAGGTAAATGTCCATTATCATATCAAATGTATATATTTTATTTGTGAAATTGGCTTAACTAGACAATAGCTACCGAAATGTGCATTTTCTGCAGCTAACCTAGTATTTTGCAACTAGATCCAAAGTTCTATAGGTTCGCATGTGTTAGAAATCAGCTAGAGCATATGAGAAGCAGCCAAATGTCGTTAATATGGAGGTCCACCTATTGGTTACATATGGAAGTTCACAAGTTGGGTATATCTAATTGGTCAAATCTATGGTCAATGTGGCCGGCACACCTATAATACACAGAATATCGAGTGATTAGTTTTATAATCAAGCGAGCAAGGATTATCAGCAAGTGAGTGAGATTTAGAAAAAAAAAATGAAGCTAATGATGTGTCAAGAAATGTCTTCTCATGATTCACTCCTTTAGTACCAAATCATGAGAAGGAAAATTCCTATTCCAATCCATAGATTTAGATGTCAATTTCAAATCTAGTCTAGACACCAACTTCTCAAGTTGTTTAATTTTAAACAATATAAAAACGCTTCATTTGTAAGTGAAACATAGTTCGAAGATTATTTTTAGTTTTGAAGTTTATTATTGTGAAGACTCTATTTACATGTTGTGAATAATATAAACCATGTTCATGGCATTCTCGTAATTGTTGTTAGTGATTTTATTCTTGTGATCTAAGCTTTCAGTCCCTCATACTGCTCAGGAGGGCCCTTGAAGACATGTGAGAACAATGTGGATTTTTTTGTTCTTTCCATTTAATTTCTTAATGCTTTGTGTTTAGATTAAAACTCTGTTTCATTTCTTCGTTAGAATTTACCTCCCCTTTTACTCATTTTCCTTTTCTTTTCTACAAGTCAAGTGCTTGATAAAAGATAAAAAAAACCAAAAAGAGTTACTTCGATTTTATTTTCTAATTCTAGTTCAGTCTCAGATTTATAGGTTGAACAATTATGATTATTTATGGTCTTGTACGCACACAAGTAATATCCTAGGCTTCTTGCATTTCAATTCTTGTCATTTTCTTCTCATTTTAGCATAATCTTGTTGCTTTCTTGGTTATATTTTTATAATAGATTTATTTCCAAAGTCTCATAGATTACATCTATTTGATTGATAAATTAGATTTTCTTCCAAGCATAATAGATTAAAATTATCTAGAATAGATTTGTTTCAGAAAACATAATAGATTAGATTTCTTTTCAAAGTTCAATAGACTATATTTATTTTCAAAATGCCTAGTACAGTAAGTTTCATTTCTTATTCAACAGAATAGAATTTCCAAGCTTTCATAGTTCATAATTAGCATAGTTTGCTTTGAATCCATTTAATTTTCAAGTCTTGAATTTGATGATTTATTTGATTTAGGTCTCTGAGAAAGAATGTGTGTGTGTGTGTGTGTGTTCACTAAGATCTTTTCATCAGTAGGTTTTATTTTCATCTTGAAATTAGAATAGTTTTCTTTCCAATAAAAAATTGATAGCCTAGCATATATAGTGTAAGTATACTTCATAGGTTCACGAAACCTGGATTGATGATTTAATTCAAGTAATTTAACCAACAATTAAACTACCCAACACTTGGGTAAACAAGCGTGTAAATTTGTGTGATGTGTTTTTATCTCTAGATTATTTTCCGCTGCTTATATACTATTATGAAACTTTGTATATTGGTGAAGGTAAATTTGGTTTTAGTTTTCAGTTGCTTTGTTTTCGGTAATACATTTAACTCGTTGCAAAGTTTCAAGAAAATTTTACATGGTATCAGAACATAGATCAACATAAAGACCAACACCAAAATGGTCAATCAGTTGAAAGCACAAATTGGGAAGAAGGCTTGCGCTAGAGTTTTGAGGAGCATTATCTTTGGATAGAAGTATGGTGTTCCAAGGACTAAGGTCAAATCACAGTGTAGAGGGAGCCTCGAACTTCTGCTCATGGAATGAGCATATCTCAGTGGTGTTGGAGGATAATGGGTTGATAGAATTTGCAAAGAATAAAATAGTCCTCATGATGGGCCAATAGTTGATCCATTATAACAAGAATGAAACCAAGGCAAGGAGGATCATTCATGAGGGGGTCAGACACCATATTATCCCTCATATCCATGGGAAGAAGACAACATATGAGATGTGCAAAGCCATCTTAGATCTATATCAGGGTTTCTGTGATGTCAAGAAGCTTTAATTGAAAGAGAAGCTAATATGTATCCAGATGAGCAAAGGAGATCCCATCATTACATATCTTTCCAAGATCACCCATGTTCGAGATGAGCTAGCTGGAGTGGGTGACACTATAGTAGACAATGACCTTGTGAGTCTTTCACTTATGGGACTTTATAAGTCTTGGGAGAACTTCCAAGAAGCAGTCAGTGGTAGAGAAAATATTCTTAGCTGGGAAAGGTTGTGTTCAGATTGCGTTCAAGAAGAAATTTGGAGAGGGACGAGAGCTAGGAGATTAGCTTCAACAAAGGACAAGGAGACAAAAGGCGAGAAGAAGAAGAAGGATCTGAGAAATATCAAGTGCTTCAATTTCCATGAGTTCGGGGACTACAACACTAAGTTCCCTATTAATGAGTCCATTAAGGATCATGTGGATGCATCGGCTAAGGTAGATGTGTTTTTTTCTCAGTTCGATATTCTCAGTTCGAGAAATATTTATCATTGATAGATTGCATGGCAATCTCAACAAGTAGCAAAGTATGGTATATTGATTCTCAAGCATCCTTCCATATGACCGAGAATAAGGAATACTTCAGCCACATGAAGGAGGGAAAGAATTTTCACATTGAGCTAGTAGATGATGGAAAGTACGTGACTAGGGGGGTTGGTACTGTCAGTTTTGAGAGGGAGTTTGGAAGTTCTCTCCATCTCAAAGATGTCTTCTATGTTTCGAGCCTGAAGAAAAATCTTGTTTATGTTGTTACCCTAGAGGATAATATTTATGATGTCATCTTCAATAGAGGTAATTCTTACCTCAAGCACTTAGCTTCTGGATGTATGAAGAAGATAGGTGTTAAGATGAAGAATTTGTACCTGTTGTAGGTTGAGACAAGTGTAGCCTTAAGTAGTAAGGCAGGAAGTACGCATCGTAGAGATGTGAGGTTTGAGGACAAAAGAGCTTTGAGGGAGTCCTTAAAGTGAGAGAAGGTTAGAGTATCTAAGAAGGAGCTACTCGCTCCCAAGTAGGAGGCTTATTCAATATCACATATTTATTCTAAGCTAGGTGGCAAGAAGGGCGCACAAAAAATGACCAGGAGTTAACACATGATTAGGGGAAGAGACCAAGGCAATTGGAGTCAGCCACCTAGAAATGACTCCCATCATAGGGAGGAGAGCCAAGTGGGGTGATTAGGGGGCCCAGGAGCAAGTTGAGACTGCTAACTCTATGCTCAAGCAGAGAAAACAACCACCAAGGTACATAGTATATATGGCACTGATGACTGAGTTGATAGATTGAAAGCCTTCTTATTATGAGGAGGAAACCTCTCAACAGGTTTGAATTTATGCCATGGAGGAATATTTCTCCATCATGAAGTACAATGTCTAGGATATTGTGCCACGCCTAGAGGGAAAATCAGTGGTAAGATCATGATGGGTGTACAAGGTGAAGCATTGGGAAGATGGAAGTGCAGAGTAGTACAAGGATAGTGTCTTGGATGTAGGAACAATATCAGTGGTTGAGAGGGAATAGGTGGAAAGGAAGAGGGATTCTTCATGTACTTCCAGGAGCCTCAACTGATATGATATGACATTGTTAGATGCTCAAGATCAGGATCCTAGGAGCATGGTTGGAAGGAACAAGCCTTCAAATCATATTCTGCAATAGGAACCAGGGAAGTATTCTAGTTTAGAGGGAGCAACTACAATGGTGTATAACGTGGTGGTGTTGGAAACAGATCCAGGTGGAGGTTCCTCCATAATTACCTTCCTTGCTAAGAGGGAGTGTTGAAAATGTAGCAAATAAATGTCTTTTGGCTTGTGCCTTAGCCAGTGAAGACCTCAATTTGTCTTTCTCTGAGTATGAGTATGAGCTCATGAGTTATACTTTAGTTAGGGTGAATTTACTTCCACTTTACTAAAACAATCATCAATATGGCATGTGTAGAGTTGGAGCTTTAGTTAAGTAGAGTCTTCGTCAGTTTGACTACAGAACAAGGTGGTAATTACAAGTTCAGTTAGAGGAGTTAGTCTTCAGTCTTAATACTCCAAGTGTTGATTGGAGAGGGAATCAGTTAACTTGCAATCAGAACTCGACTTCTAAAATTGAATCGGGCCTTCCTTGCATGCTTGAATTGGGTCTATAAAGAGGAGGACGAAGGAACATAATATATACACAAGGTTGATGAGATCGTATTTGATTGTGGAGAGTGCAGAATTGACAGTTTGTGTCTTAAGCA
This sequence comes from Pinus albicaulis, assembly GCA_034641835.2. NCBI lineage: Eukaryota > Viridiplantae > Streptophyta > Pinopsida > Pinales > Pinaceae > Pinus > Pinus albicaulis. The sequence goes on from MU968307.1 coordinate 553,548, forward strand.
ATAGGAGATCACAAGTTCCCAAGGATTTAGTAGATTATGCGCAAATTTAAGATCTTGTATCCTAAGAAATAGGAGACCACAAGTGCACAAGGATTTAGGAGGATTTGCACTAAATAATAGGAGTTTATTTGTGCAAGGAAAAAGGGATCTAGTGCGCTATGAAATAGGGACCTAGTGCGCTAAAAAATAGGGAACTAGTGCACAAGGAAATGGGCCCAAGTGCACAAAGGAATAGGAGCTTCTCGTGCACAAAGATCAAGGAGTAGGGATTAGGGATTGTAAGTTCAAGGCTTTAGCAAGGAAACAATTACATGTTAGAGTGCGAGATAAAGCAGTGATCAAGGTAGGGCGAGATCAATTGTATCCACTGAGACTAGTGAGAAGTAGAACACTTTCTTAGAGAGATTGCTTTATAATATATCCAATTATTAAAGAAGAATCAATAAAATACCACAAAAAAGAAAGTAGGTTTTCCCTTTTGGGTTTCCTAGGTAAACACGTGTCAATTTGTGTCATGTATTTTTATCTCTAGATTATTTTCCGGTACTTATAGACCGTTAAGAAACTATGTATCTTGGTGAAAGTAAATTTGGTTTCAATTTTCAATTGCCTTGTTTTCAGTAATTCATCTAAGTAGTTGCATAGTTTCAAGGAAATTTAACATATTGTAGTGAGTGTCATTGAGGGTTCTCTAGATTCTAGTAGTGGAGGGGATATGTATTGTGGGATGGCATCACTATCTGGTTCTTCAAGAAGAATGTCATTTACATTGTGATATTTTGAGTTGGTTGATGCAAGTCTTCAACTAGAAAAAGAATTTGAGTATTAAATACATGACCTTAAACCAAGGTTGCCAACATTTGCAACAAAAGTTTGATGGGTGAGGGATTAGAGTTTTAGGTGGGTTGACGACTAAAGGATTTTATTTGTGGTATTTTAAGTTTTACCTCTTTCTTGGTCTCCCTATCATATGTATAACCCCTCATAGTAGGACAAGGCATTTTTCTGCTAAAAGTTTCAACATAACTCTCTATTCTTCTAACTATAGAAATGAATTTTTCAAAATATTGAAGATATTTTTACATCAATCAAGATTTATGTTCATGACTTTGAAAAATAAATATCTTGCACTCAATCATCAAAGAGTTTAGCCTTGGACTCAAGGACCCGACACTAATCCATGTACTCTTCCATAGAAAGTCCCTCTAGAAAATGTGCATGAATTGAACATTGAATGCTTATCCCACTTATTGTCCACTCTTTAGGTTAATGCATCGACAAATTCACTTAAGTCATCTCTAGGATTTTTATCAATCCATTCAAATGTTGTAGGATTTCATTTAGATTATCATCTTGGTCATGCATGTATTTATCTGCGGATGCTAACTTGATCTTCCTTAACAAGGTATGCACTTCCACTGAACACCACCAAAGTTATACTATGGAATCTTCATTTAGAGGTTGAAGGTGGGTGTATAAGAGTTTCTTGGCAAGGTGAGATTAGAGTGGTGTCACTCTCCATTTTCCACGGGTTCAAATCCTCCTCTTCTCCTTGAAGGATTAGGTTGCAAAATGAAGGATTAGGCTCTATGGGGTGTTTTCCTCACATCAATTGCCTCATTTCTTTTTCAAACTTTGCAAAAGCTTTGTCCAACTCTTCCTTAGTCTGTAATATTCCCAATTAGCAGCAACTAATTGGAAATATTAATTTTGCCCAGTTTTGTTTTTCTAATGTTTATCAGTTAATAAAAAGAAGTGATGGGACCCACAACCCACACTTAGGAAATAAAGTCTCCCTAAAGTCACTTAGGCAAATATTAGAGGATAGTGTGCAACCCATGAGAGCCTAGTGACAGCGTGAGGGAATGCGTGGATAGCGTGGGCCCATGACAGTGCAGTTGAGAGTGGACATCGTGGCCAAGGAGGGACAACGCAATCTAGTGGGGCCCAGGTGAGAGCAAGGATCTCAAGCATAAAAGGGAGAGGAGGCTCCTCATTCTCCCATTCTATTATGCATCTTTGATTTCTGTCTTTTGACATTGAGCATGCTTGTGCTGTTGAGCGAAGTCTGCAAGTGTTTTTCAACACATCGGGTGTCTCCGAGCGGAGATCCCATCGTCAGCCTCGGGGGACTTCGAGTGCCCGCTTAGGTGAGGAGATCTATCCATCAATTTTCAGGAGAGAGCCATAGCACCTTCAGCCAGGATCACGCAGTTGCTTGGACAATGCAGTCTCTTGGAGGGGTTACGCAATTTGCGGTAGAGGCAGTTTTGGGAGTGAGAAGATATTAGGGATTTCAGCCCGAGGATAGTGTGAAGGGACCAACCCTTTACTAATCATCATTTTGGAGTAGGAGGAGGCCATCACTTGCAGGTTTATGATTCATGGTCAGCGTACTCACTGGGAGTTTGCTATTTTCCAATGGAGGTCAAATTCTGGGGTCAGTCATTCCGGGATTCCTTCCTAGGATTTTCCGGGTTATTGGAGGAGAGATCATTTCCAGAGTTTCACATCATTCTGAGCAGGGGAGCAGCCCCAAAGAGACATTCCATTCCAGCAGTAGCAGCAGCAACAACATATGGAGATTACGCAGTCCATGACAAAGAAACCATTATTTGAGCATTTCTGAGAGTATTTCCAGCTTGCCTTGAGCAAGCCAAGGTGCCATCATTCTGATCACCTTTGTACCCATTGTTATCTTTTAGTTTATATAATAAAATGGCTCATCGTTTCTCCATATTTGCATTATTTGTATGATGTGTCTCTATTTGTTGTAATTTCTTGTTTATGTTGCTTGGCATTACTGTTTATTTCTATCTGGAATATTACAATGGTATCAGAGCTCATAGACTTGGCTCAGCCTGTGGAGAAAATTAGTCTATGAAACCAACAGGAAAACCATATATCACTTACCGGGGAAAGAAGTACAAGGACCAAGAGCGGAGGCTTGAGACCACTTTTGGAGAAGGGACTGCGTTCCAGTAGTGGATGCAGAGGAGGAAGAACCAATGGCAGAGGAGAAAGATGAAGGGAGGGAGTTCGGGCAACTCCTCCTAAAGTCTGTGCAGGAGCTATCGAGGAGGATCGAAGAGATGGGGTAGAAGTTTACTATAGACCAGAGACAGCGTGAAACCCCAAGGGGTTTTCACATTGGAGAAGGGTCCGACACTTCCCACCATTTAAAAGAGCAACTCATAGTGCAGCAGGTTGTGTCACTTACTCCCCCACATTCCATGATGCCCACATTTTTTATTGTAGGCACTGGGATGGGAGCACCTCAAGAGCCGGAGCCGGTTCATATGGGGGATTGCTTTGCAGAGTATCGGTCCTATGGGCGATAGTTTGGTGAAGCTCTCACTTTCCATGATTTTGTTCAGCTCAAGAAGGACAACCAACCCCGTAACCAGAATAGAGGGGGTAGATACACACAGGATGGGGACGTGCAACATATGGTGGGCAGGTTTTCCTTGCCAACATTTGATGGGTCCTCAAAATATTCGGCGAAGGCTTGGGTGGAGAAGTTGGAGATTTATTTCCAGCTCAATCAGATGGTAGAGGGAGAGGCCATCAAGGTGGCAACGCTGCACATAGAGGGAGAGGCCCACGACTGGTGTTTCCACGAGATGGCCATGCTTGGTCACTCAGCAGTGACAACATATGCAGAGTTTACACAGAGATTGGTGGAGTTGTTTGACCGGAAGGATCCGAAAGGGCACTTTGTTGTGCTCACCAAGCTCAAGCAGACCGGGAACCCAGAAACCTACATTTCCGAGTTCTTGAGGCTTTCGGTGATGGCACCCAACTTGTCCTCAACCAGGAGGATCTACATGTTTATTGACGAGTTGGCAGAACCTCTGCGTGGGCTAGTTAGATCCACAAGGGCTGCTACACTCCAGGATGCAGTTGGGAGGACCAGGGATTTGCAGGATGCTCCACCCAGAACCAGAGCTCCTTTCCCCCAGAGACCGACATTTCAGCCGAAGGGCAAGGACATGAGGGTTCCACCTCTCAGGAGGAACCAAGGCCGGGGGCCTTTGGACAATGATACCCGGAGAAACTTGAGACGGAGGAAGCTATGCTTCACATGCCAGGAGCCATGGGCACCGGGTCATCGATGTGCCACAGGAAAGGAACACTACATAGAGGTCTTCTCCAACAGTGACGGGGAAGAAGATGCATATGAGGAGATAGAGGCAGGAGGCAGCGCTGTAGTGTAGAGAGGGGATCATCCACCACCTCCACTCCCAGGAGAAGGAGGGACAGCGTTTGCACCTATTGGGGGAGTCCTTGCTTCCCTGCGAGGGGTTCCCAAGTATTTGACACTGCGTGTTCGGGGCATCGTTCAGGGACAACTTGTTTCAGTGATTTTTGACAGTGGGGCCACCCACAACTTTATTGATGCGCAGTTGGTAGAGCGGCGGGGCATACCAATAGAGCTATTTAATGGGTTTTCAATACTGGTACTGGGTGCCAGAACTATGCAGTGTGCTAGATATGTGTCGGCATTGGCAGTGACCATGGGGACTTACACTATAACGTATCATTTCTTTGTGATGGACATTCCAGACACCAATGTGGTGTTGGGAGTGCATTCGTTGATCACGTTGGGGAAGGTCACCACAGACTAGGAGACGCTGGAGATCGAGTGGATGGACAAGAAGAGCGGTAAGCATGTGATGATCTGAGGCATGCACACTTATCCCCTACAGATAGTGTTAGCACACTGGATGGAGGCAAACTTCCAGAAGGGAGACATAAATTGGGCAGTGGAGCTGCGTATTTCAGAGGCAGAAGCTACAAGACAGGCGGTTCACCCAGATGTGCAGTCGATTTTGGACAAATATGCTACGATTTTTGGGGATACCTCCAGGACAGCCACCGGATCCAGGGTTTGAGCACACCATTGAGCTTGAGCAAGGCATTCAGGTTATGATTACTACACCCTATAGGCACCCCAAAGCCTACAGAAATGATATTGAGAGAGTTATTCATGGGCTCTTAGAGTTGGGACACATCCGGTCCAGCACTAGCCTGTTTGCTTCTTCTGTGGTACTAGTGAAGAAGAAGGATGGCACACTCAGGATGTGCATCGATTATCAAGCTCTCAACAAGAAAACCATGAAGAACCGATACCCCATCCCGTAGATTGATGAGCTGATGGACGAGCTGAGGGGATCTAAGTTCTTCTCAAAGATTGATATGAGTTCGAGCTACCATCAGATCTGAGTGAGGGACCAGGATGTCCCTAAGACGACCTTCAGATGTCACTGCGACCATTTTGAGTTTTTGGTGATGCCCTTCGTGCTAACCAATGCACCGGTCACCTTCCAGTCCTGTATGAACCACATCTTTCATGGTCAGTTGAAGAAGTTTGTGCTGGTATTCTTCGACGATATTCTGATATACAACCATACATGAGAGCAGCACCTACAATGCATTGAGGTTGTATTGCGTATTTTGGAGGAGAAACATTTTTATGCTAAGCTCTCCAAATGCGAGTTTGGGCTGACAAAGATGCTCTACTTGGGGCATATCATTGGTGTGGACGGAGTGAGATTCCACAAGGAGAAGATTTGGGCCATTCGAGAATGGCCAAAACTGAAGAACGTGACAAAACTTCGGGGATTTGTAGGCATATGCACCTACTACCGGAAGTTCGTCAAGGGGTTTTCCCACCTTGCTGCACCCCTCACAGATCTAACCAAAAATGGGGCATTCAGTTGGACGGACACAACGCAAAAGGCCTTTGACAGGCTTAAGGGGGTGATGAGTAGTTGTCCAGTGTTGGTTTTTCCAGATTTCATGCAGCCGTTTGTCTTAGAGTGTGATGCCTCAACAGAGGGAGTGGATGTGGCTTTGATGCAGGGGGGCCATCCCATAGCCTTCGAGAGAAAGAAGTTATTGCTGCATGAGAGGTTGTATCCTATATACAACAAGGAAATGCTAGCTATCATGCATGCACTAGCCAAGTTTCGGCAGTACTTGGTGGGCAACAGGTTCAGGGTGAGGACTGACCACAACAGCCTCCAGTTTTTTCTAGAGTAGAAGCAGTTGCAGGAGAGACAGCAGAAGTGGGTCAGCAAGATCTAGGCATATGAATTTGACATTCAGTATGTCAAAGGGAAGAACAATGTGGTGGTTGATGCTCTATCCCACAAACCAACAATGTTGTCTCTAATGAGCATAGACACAGATTGGAGGGCTCAGTTACTGGTGGAGTACTCCAAGGACCATTTTTCCTATGAGGTACTGGATGGTCAAATCACATATGACAGGTACAGGGTGATGGATGAGGTGATCTACTTCAGGGACAGGATCTTCTTGACTAGGAGCTCTCATCTCAAGAAGAATATATTGCATGCCTCCCATAACTCACCATTATCAGGCCATCAGGGGTTCACCAAGACCTACAGGGAAATCAGGGAGAGGTTCTCTTGGAGAGGCATCAAGGAGGACGTACTCTGGCATGTCATGGAGTGTGAAGTGTCAGCAAAAAAAAGGAGAGATGAGTCATCCAGCAGGACTACTACAACCACTTCCCATTTCGGAGGGAATGGGAAAGCATTTCAATGGACTTCATCACTCGGTTGCCCACGGTGTAGGGCAAGGATTACATCTTTGTGGTCGTTGGTCGACTGACAAAGTATGCACACTTCTTCACTATATCAGCATGGTACACAACAGCACCGGTAGCGGAGCTGTTCTTCAGGGATATTTTCAGATTGCATGGTATTCTGAAGACCATTGTTAGTGACCGGGACAACCATTTCATGGGTGGCTTTTGGCAGGAGCTCTTTCGTTTGGTGGGTACAGATTTGACTTCAAGCACCAGTTATTACCCTCAGACGGATGGGCAGACAGAGATAGTAAATAAGTGGTTGGAAGGCTACTTGCGAAACTATGTCACAGGGCAGCAGAAGGCATGGCTATGCTGGTTACACTTGGGAGAGTACTGCTACAACACCACTTTTCACATGTCCATCGGTATGTCTCTGTTCTATGCTTTGTATGGATACCATGCTTTGAATTTTGCTGACGTAATGTTTGGTGCTAGCAAGGCCCCCAACGCCAAGGACTAGATCCAAGAGAGTCAGGATATACTCCGGGCTCTTAAGGATAACTTAGCTACAGCGCAAAACTAGCAGAATTTGTATGGTGACAAGGGATGGGTTGAGAGGCAGTTTGAGGTAGGGGACTTGGTCTACCTACTACTTCAGCCATACCAGCAGTTCACGTTGAAGCAAAAGGGGGCCGAGAAGCTCAAGCCTCACTTCTATGGACCTTACAGGGTGACTCGCAAGATTGGGGAGGTTGCATATGAGTTTGAGCTGCCCATAGGTAGCTGGATCCACAACATCTTCCACGTATCATGCTTGAAAAACGCATTAGGGAAGCAGGTGACTGCAACAGAGGAGCTTCCACCTACAGATGATGAGGGGCATTTGGTGTTGTAGCTAGAAGCCATCATAGACACCAGGGAGAGACAACTACGAAGTAAGACAGTTAGAGAGTACTTGGTGAGGTGGAGGAACTTGCCAGATGAGGATGCCACTTGGGAGAGTGAGGAAATCTTGCAGCATTCTTCCTTGCAGTTGCTTGAGGAGAAGCAACGTTTTGGCAGGGAGGACTGTAATATTCCCAATTAGCAGCAGCTAATTGGAAATATTAATTTTGCCCAGTTTTGCTTTTGTAATGTTTATCAGTTAATGAAAAGAAGTGATAGGATCCATAACCCACACTTAGTAAATAAAGTCTCCCTAAAGTCACTTAGGCAAATATTAGAGGACAATGTGGGGCCCATGAGAGCTTAGTGGCAGCGTGAGGGAAGAGGCAGCGTGGACAACGTGGGCCCATGACAGCGAAGTTGAGAGTGGACAGCATGGCCAAAGAGAGGTAGTGCAGTATAGTGGGGCCAAGGTGAGAGAAAGGCTCTTAAGCATAAAAGGGATAGGAAGCTCTTCATTCTCCCATTCTATTATGCATCTCTGATTTCTGTCTTTTGACATTGAGCACACTTTTGTTGTTGAGCGAAGTCTGCAAGTGTTGTTCAGCACACCAGTTGTCTCCGAGCGGAGATCCCAACCTCAGCCTCGGGGGACTTCGAGTACCCGCTCAGGTGAGGAGATCTATCCATCCTTTTTTAGGAGAGAGCCATAGCACCTTCAGCCAGGGTCACACAGTTGCTTGGACAACACAGTCTCTTGGAGTGATTACATAGTTTGTGGTAGAGGCAGTTCCTAGAGTGAGGAAATATCAAGGATTTCAGCCCCAGGATAGTGTGAAGGGACCAGCCCTTCACTAATCATCATTTTGGAGCAGGAGGAGGCCATCACTTGCAGGTTTATTGATCAGGAGTTAATTTTTCTCAAACTTCAAAGTTACAGGATTGGGTTGAAACTAGGATGGTTGCGTAGATCTCGTCTTCCTGATTCCAGTGTCGTAAACGGTTCGAAAAATCGATGTCGTATGAGGAAGATGTTGCGTTATGATCGAAATGTCAAATAGGTAAATTTTCGACAGTTTGACCAGGTTTGACTGGGATACACAGTCAGCAAGGTGGAGGTACAGTCAGCAAAAAGGAATATTCCTTTCCTCATAACCAATCAGGGTTTTACAAGTGTCATTGTTTTATTTGATGTACAGGGTTTTAAGGGCCAATTATAGGGCGCCACGTGGCTGGCCCTAAGGCCACCACGTGTCCCCAAAACTGCACTGTAAAATTTTGGAGGGTCCACAGGAATCGACCCCCAAACCTCCCGCTTGGCTCGCGCATGACTTACCAACTACTCTCCGCAATGTTTCTTAACCCCTAAGGGCGTGGGTTATACTTATGGTTGAGTGAAATGGTGTATGGGGGGTTGGGAACCACCAGTGGTCCCAACCCACCAGCGGTTCCCACGTCATTGGTCACATTGCAACGTTAACTGCAACAAAATATGGTACAACCCGTGGTTAATGCAACAACCCGCCAGCATTCTGCGTTGTTTGTCACATGGCATAATGATTAATGCTACTCCTCCGCGCGGATAAACCTTACTCGAGGGCTCCAACCAAGGTTCAAAGGTTTAATCCACAGTTTCTGTCGAGTTCCGCTCGACGGTTTATGTAACTACGGGTTTTTGGGGGTGCGCATGTGGCCACCCCCAACCATCAAGTTTAATGCAACGGTCAGATTAAACGAAAGTTTAGGAGCACGCCTAAGGTGGCGTAAAATGCTATTTTAACTCTAGTTAAGTGGAGTTTTCCACTTTTAGTGGAGCTTTTCTACGTGACACTGGGAAAAAGTGTAGGAGGCCCACTTTTCAACCATTCTGAGTGAATGAAGAGTCGTTTTTTACTAATTGGAGCATTCTAGAGTCATTGGTGCAGATAAAACAACCATTAGAGCATTGTAACTACATGTAATAGCAAAATTTTGAGCATAATGAAAGGTGGACATGCCATTGAGAGCTGGACCAGCAGATGTAGCCCAAGAGGGGTGAACTGCTTCATCATGTCTGCTATGTAAATTTCATGTGGTGACTTATTTCTCTGTTTTACATTGTTGTTCAGTGTTATTTATGCTTGTTTTATGCTTCTAATTCACTAAAAATCATCTACAATTCATAGACAAACTCCTCAATCCTTAGGCAAACTAATGAACTGATTATGCACATGTTTTTAAACTAAAAAGACACTTAGCATAGCAAAACTAATATAGTCATTTCAGATTAGGTTGGTATCAGAGCTAGAGTTTATTCTCTGGTGTTGTTTAGTGCAAAGAATTGTTTAACTGTATGCAAGTTTTAGATGCTTACAAGGCTCAAGCTCAAAAGAGGAGAAGGAAAATTGTTGGAAGCAGAAGGGTCCCAAAAGGAGCCAAAGCGAAGGAGAGAAATATTGCCACAATCTCCACCACCTAGTTCACCTCTTAAAGAAGCAAAAGCTCCTTTAAGTATGCCTCATGTAGAAGGAGAAATCCATGAAGAAGATGATCCCAAGGAGGAGGAAAGTGTTCAGGAAAGCATTTCTTGACATGAATGAGATGGTTAGAATCCTTTATCAAGAAAGGAATGAGAGACAGGAAGAAGGATCTAAACTTCACAAGGAAGGACAAGGATCGTCAGGAGATAAACATGATGAAGATAAGTCAAAGAAGGGAAATGGAGGAAATGGAGGCAATGGAGATAAACAAAAAGAATGCATCTGTTAAGAAAGAGGGAGAAAAAGTGGTTTGTAAAGATTGTTCAAAAGAAGGCCGTGATGAAACTCATTATTGGAAATTACATCCTGAATTGCGACAAAGAAACCCAATAGTAAAGGGAAACATAAAACTGTTGCTATAGCTCAACATGATTTAGAATCTGATTCAGGTGATGAATCTAAAATTGCAACCATGAGATTGAAGAACATGAAGGGAAAAGAAATTGAAACTAAACCCAGTACTAGTACATCAAATTGTCACATAAACACTCCAAATGAAGAAGAAAGAATAGAATTGTTTCATGTGAGGGCCAAGATTGACACATTGTTTGATAGTGGGTCACAAGAAAACTTAATCTCTGAAGATTTGGTCAAGAAACTTAACCTTGAGACCATACCACATCCAAAACCATATCCATTGGGTCGGATTTGTAAGGATGAAAATCTACAGGTTTCAAAGAAATGTATATTGAGGTTTGTAATCACAACAAGCTTTGTTGACACTGTTGAATTAGATGTGGTTATGCTTGATATAAATGGTATTGTATTGGGAGTCCTTACTTGTATGACAGGAAAGCGATCTTCTATCGCCATGAGAAAAAGTATCATTTATTCAAATATGGAAAGGAGTTCATTGTTAGAGCACACCGCAAGAAGACAAACATTGCTATGGTAAATGCTGGACAGGTAACAAGGCTAGTAAATTCAAGTAAGAATTTTGTTCTTCTTATGATTAAGCCTAAGCTGATATTAATCACGAATCATTTGAGGGATGTGATCCTAAGTTGAAATAAGATTTATATGATGTGGTTAATGGACATCATGAGATGTTTCAAGAGCCAATATGATTGCCTCAAAAAAGAGAAATTCAACATGAGATTCAGTTGCAGCAGGATTGTCCTCTTCCAAACATCGGTATGTATCACATGTCGATAATGGAGAATGCTAAAATAAAGAGGCAAATTAAAGAGATGTTAGATAAAGGAATCATAAGGCCAAGCACCTCGCCATGCGGTTCACCCATAGTCTTGATACCAAAGAAAGATGGGACTTGGCACATGTGTGTAGATTTTCGAGCTTTGAACAAGATTACGGTAAAAAATCGTTACCCACTCCCAAGAATAGATGACTTGCTTGATCAGCTAAAAGAAGCAAAGTTTTTCACTAAGTTAGATTTACGAAGTGGATATCATCAAGTAAGAATTGCAGAAAGTGATATGTTAGTATGAATTCTTCGTCGAAGTGTACGAAAAAGAACCACTTTAGCTACGCATAACTAATAGCCCTAACAACAATAATGGCTGCAAAACATCTTCAGATCTGCAATTAGTAGTTAAAGTGCTGCAACAAACAGATCTATAAATGGAAAGACATTAAGCAGTAAAGTAAAGAGTTTGCTCCATGCATCCAACAGACAAGACAAGAACACGATTTTTGAATGAATTTTTATATTACAGGGCACCCGGGAGGAAACAAGAAGGTGTATCCAGATCTCCTCAATGGGATGGGTTCTTTATAGTCCTCAGCACTTCAGATCTAAGCTTTCTCTCTCTTGTAGATGTAGAAAAACCCAATGTAGAAGGTAGAGCTCAATGGGAGCAAAATGGCAGAAATGAGACCAAGTGTATAGATCCATAGTGATCTAATATGCAACAAAAGGTGAAGAATGAAGGGGAAAACCCTCATATTTATAACAAAATATTGGGTCATTCTAGATCTTGGTGCATGATTAAAATAATGTTAACCAAATCTAGATCCACCTCTATGGAATATTTTATTATTATTTGTTGGAGGGAAAGGGACTTGGACTTGGGTCAAAATCCCTTGATTAGTGAAGAATAAATAAATAAATGATTTATTTATCCTTTTAAGGAAGTGGTTGAGATATAATCAAATAAATAATGATTTATTTAAATAATAGTGGTTGATTTGGTCATATTTAACAAGGAATATTATTTAAATAATTATTCCTAGAAAATAATAAGATAACTATGGGTGTATCTCATTAATTTCTTTGTTTTTGGGTTAAACATGACTCGGAATAATAATTAAATTGTGGTTTAATTAATTATTCCTTTTGGGGTTTCCTTAATTAACATAGTGAAAGCAGTTTTACTTGGGGTAAAACTGGTCTTACATGGTGTACTTGGGTCCATCTAATAAGAAAAGGTGAGATGACCAAAAAATGGTGTAACAGATTTCCCCTCAGCGTGCGAGTGTCAGGAGAAAATCGTATGACCGAAGTACATTGTAAGAATACAATCACCAGACAACGAAAGGGGATGTCAGAGAGAGAAGTGTGAGGTAGATAGTGTGCTGAAGGACTAGACCCTAAGGAGACGAGACTCGCAGGTGCAACAAGTCTCTTTTTATGAGAGGGTACCCGTGCTGAAGGCGGCGGGGGAGGCATACCTATGCCCGCCGTGACAAAGTACAAAAGAATAGTGTGTCCAGTAAACAAGGGACCGAACCATAGAGTACAGCTGGCATAAACAAAGGCCAGATAAAAATACAAGGAAGAGTCTCACATACATGCTGTGCCTGGGATAACAGCCAGGACTAGTACAATAATATCTGAGTACATGAGATAAATACAACCCAAATGCCCCCTGTAAATGGGGAAGGGCTCACAAAATCTGACTGATACATGCAAATCATGGAGGCGCTGCAGGTGGCTAAGGCCAACATCATCAAAATCTGGAGCGACATCAAAGGCTACAATGAAGAGGTCATCTGGCATGTGGGGGGCTACCTGCAGGGCCACCCCCTCATGAGGGCTGAGACATCTCACACACGCCCGGGAATCATCAAGAGCTGCTGCTGGGTCACTGGACTGTCCAGTATACTCATCTCGATCATGCTGAAAGGAGCCGGAGAAGTAATCAAGTCAAAGGGAAGTGAGAGATCCCCCTGCCTGATCCGAGGCACCGAACAAGAGTGGAAGCTGGAACCAAGGTACACCGCCCTCTAGACCTTGCTTCTGGAATAAATGCGCTGATGTCGACAGAAGGAGGTCCGCCATAGGTGAGGCAATAAGAGACCCTCAACTAAGGCACGAGAGAAGAACAATAGAGCGACAGACAGACTGACACCAATGATGATAGTGGAAAGGGGGAGGATGGAGTGGCGAATGGACGACTTCCCTTGTTAGAGCATAAAGGGCATGAATGACATGGCAGCGACTGACACAATATCGAAAGGGATAAGGGACAGTGGGACCGAAGGTCATGATATGCGACACAAGGGAGTAATCAAGAAAAGAAGGATGGAGGGCTATAGTGGGGTGCAAAAGGACGCAGGATA